>JAQGBQ010001325.1:0-12250 GCA_034698485.1 Vertagopus arboreus
CAAGGAAAAGGGACAGCATTCATATTCTCCGACCAGGATATCAAAGAGGAGGTCTTTCTGGAATATCTAAATAATGTTTTGTCATCCGGACTAATCTGTAACTTGTTTAATCGAGACGAACACTCTGAAATCGTTACTGAACTGACTCCAATCATGAGACGAGAAATGCCTAGAAGAGCTGCTACCCCGGAAAATGTTTTTAATTATTTTATTCAAAGGATGAAACAATATTTGCATGTTGTTCTTTGTTTCTCTCCTGTAAGAAAGAAATCCTATTATACAAAACAAAACATTGTTTGTTACAGAGTTAAATAGATTACTAAATATAAATGATTGCATAGGTCGGAGAAAAGTTTCGAAATCGAGCCCTAAAATTCCCTGCGTTGATATCAGGCTGTACTATCAATTGGTTTACACCTTGGCCTAAAGACGCTTTGGTTTCTGTTGCCGAATATTTCTTGTCCGATTTCCCTATCGAATGCAATTCTGAAGTGAAGCAGAATGTGATTTATGTACTTGGATCGGTACAGGATAGTGTGGCCACTGTTTGTGTGGAATATTTCCAAAGGTAATTTAAGGCTTAAAATTAATTAACCTACACATCTTTATATGATTAAACCGATACTATAAATGATCTATAGAATGAGAAGATCAGCCCACGTCACTCCAAAGTCGTATTTAAATTTCTTATCTTCATACAAAGCGATCTACATAACAAAGATGAGCGATCTTAAAGAATCGACAAAAAGAATGGACACCGGTCTTCTGAAACTGAAAGAGGCTGCAGTGTCCGTAGAATCCTTGAAAAAAGATTTGGCTAAAATGGAAGCCGAACTTTTAGTGGCTTCTAAGGAAGCTGAAAGAGTTTTAAAATCTGTGAAGGAAAGGGCTGAAGAGGCTGAAGGGATTCGGAATCGTGTTCAAGCTAGTAAAGAAATTGCTGAAAAACTTGTCTTGGAAATTGAAGCGGATAAAGCGATAGCAGAAGAAAAATTGGAAGCAGCTAAGCCAGCGTTAGAAGAAGCTGAGGCGGCTTTAAATACAATTCAACCAACTCATATCGCAACTGTTAGGAAACTGGGACGTCCACCTCATTTAATTATGAGGATTATGGACTGTGTGCTTATCTTGTTTCAGAAGAAACTTCATCTAACGTTTCCAGATCCTGCTTGTCCTGCTTCCCCAAAACCGTCTTGGGCTGAAGCGTTGAAGGTTAATGGAGTTTTAAAATTCATATGTCAACCAGTTTTTTTAGACTGTTCGAAAACTCGTCAAAAATATTATTTTTTGCAGTTTATGTCGAGTACAACTTTTCTTATCTCCTTACAAAACTTTCCAAAAGATACAATAAACGAGGAAATCATTGAACTCTTAGAACCTTATCTACGAATGGAGGTAATTAGTTATCAATTTCAGTTCAATTACAAATATTTTAATTGATTGGTTCAAACATTCTCCAGGATTATAATATGGATGATGCAAAAAGAGTTTGTGGAGATGTGGCAGGTCTGCTTTCCTGGACAAAAGCGATGGCAATTTTCTACGGTGTTAACAAAGAGGTTCTTCCATTGAAAGCAAATTTAGCTTTGCAAGAGGGCCGTCTTAAGGTCGCGGTATCAGATTTGGCTCGTTTAGAAGAAGAGTTATTGGAAAAAGAAAATGAATTGGGGGTTGTTAAAGGTGAATATGATGCTGCTTTTGCAAAGACCGTTCAACTCACTGATGCAGCTAACGCTTGTCGACGAAAGATGAGCACAGCTATGGCTTTGATTGAAGGACTTAGCGGTGAAAATCAACGGTGGTCTGAACAAAGGTCTGCATTTTACAAATTCTTACAATTGCTAGTATTGAAATGTTATTTTTTTTATTTCGTGTGTATTTTAGCAAGGAACTTCGAGTACGAATGGGCAGGTAGACGTTTAAAGAGAAATTAATTTAAATTTATTAGAGTTAAACTCTGACTACAATAATACTTATTTCAGACTTGTTGGAGATGTTTTATCTGCAGCATCCTTCTTATCATACTCTGGGCCATTTAACCAGGAATATCGATGCATTTTAACAAAACAGTGGAATGAGTTAGTAGAAAATTATGACATTCCAAGAACTTTGAACTTTACAGTTTTATCTTTGATGGTAGATTCTTCTGAGGTATGATTTTACCGGAAGTTAATAAATAATCAACAAAAAATCATTATTACATTTCTATTGAATTTTGTAAAAGGTGTCAGAATGGACTTTACAAGGACTTCCTAATGACGAGTTGTCAATTGAAAATGCAGTGATCGTTACTAGTGGGGCTTGTTATCCTCTTTTAGTAGATCCACAAAGCCAAGGAAAGTCTTGGGTGAAAGCAAAGGAGACGCAAAACAGCCTTCTGGTTAATTTAGATTAACAAGATTATGTTTTTGATATACTTTTTAGATAAATACATTTTAAATCTTTTTAAAAAATCAGGTGACCTCCTTGAATCACAAGTATTTCCGAACACATCTCGAAGACAGTTTGAGTTTAGGAAGACCTCTGCTTATCGAAGACGTTGGCGAAGAACTTGACCCCGTAATAAAGCAAAACAAAAAAACGTTCATAAAACTTACCGATTTAAACTAACCTGTTATTTCTTCTTTTATTTTAAATCCACAATAGATACTGGACAACGTTCTAGAGAAAAACTTTATAAAATCTGGATCGATTTCAAAAGTTATTGTCGGGGATAAAGAATGCGATGTCATGCCAGGCTTCATGTTATATATAACAACAAAACTCGGAAATCCATTCTATACCCCTGAGATAAGTGCGAAAACTTCAATAATCGACTTCACAGTGACAATGAAAGGTTTGGAAGATCAACTCTTAGGGAGAGTTATCCTAATGGAAAAGTCAGAGTTGGAAGCAGAACGAATGGCTCTGTTTGAATCGGTTATGCAAAATAAAAGAAGCATGAAAGTTTTGGAAGACAGTTTGTTAATGAAGTTGTCAACTTCCAAAGTAAGGTTTCATGCTTGAAAAACATTTCGGTTTAAACACAGATTGTTTGACTTCTGTAACTATTTGGTAGGGCTCATTAGTAGATGACGAAGAACTGATTCGTGTCCTAAGAGAAACAAAGTCCACTGCTGAAGAAGTCAAAATAAAAATAAAAGTTTCTGAAGAAACTGAAGAAAAGATTACAAAAGCACGAGAAGAATTCCGTCCAATCGCAAGCAGAGGCAGCGTTTTATACTTTCTTGTTGTGGAAATGGCAAATGTTAATGTGATGTATCAAACCTCTCTAAAGCAGTTTCTGAACCTCTTTGATAATTCTATCAAGTTATCGGTCAAAAGTCCTCATACTGACGAACGGATTTTGAATATTCTTAATCGTTTGAACTGGGAAGTTTGGCAGTTTGTTCAACGATCTCTATTTGAAAAAGATCGGTTTCTATTTACACTTCTAATGGTTCTTAAAATTGATTTACATGAAAAGAAAGTCTCGCATGAGGAATTCATGGCACTGATCAAAGGTCAATAATTATCTCAGTTAATTTGTTTTAAATGTAATTACTAATTTATATGTGATTGTTTATAAGGTGGAGCATCACTAGATCTTTCAGCAGTTCAACCTAAACCTTTCAAATGGATCTCTGACATTTCATGGTTAAATCTTGTTGAATTGTCGAAACTCAGAAGATTTCAAAACATTTTGGATGAGGTGGTGGAATATATTTTATTATATCAAATAATTTCAATTAAAAATCTTTTATAACACAATTCAATTTTATACAAGGTTGTAGCTAAAGAATGGGAATGGAAGCCATGGCACGACTTGGAAATGCCAGAGAAAGTTGCAGTGCCCTGCGGTTATGAGGATCTTGACATGTTTAGAAAATTGCTAGTCGTCCGAAGCTGGTGTCCAGATCGAACTCTTTTGATGGCCAAAAATTATGTTGCCGGTAATTTACTATAAAAATAATAAGTTTTATTAATTCTTTATTTCTAAAGCTCTGAATATTATTTATAGATTCACTTGGACCGGAGTTTGGAGAGTCTAAAATATTAGATCTGGAGCAAACATGGAAAGAATCTGATGCATACACTCCACTTATTTGTATTCTCTCAATAGGTTCCGATCCAACTCAGGAAATTGACAATCTAGCTAAGAATTATGGATTCCCAATCAAAGTTAATATCCAACTTAATAAATAAAATATACATATATTCTTAACGTAGTCTTGATTCCTAGATCGTGTCAATGGGGCAAGGACAAGAAGAACAAGCAAGACTTATAATCTCAGAATCTATTGTCAGTGGTTCTTGGATTCTACTTCAAAATTGTCATCTATGCTTACCATTCTGTGCAGAAATTACAGACCTTGTTGGAGACTCTGCCAATGTTAACCCAGACTTTCGCTTATGGTTAACAACAGAATGTCACAAGGACTTTCCCATCAGTTTGCTTCATGCTGCAATTAAATTTACGAATGAGGCTCCGCAAGGAATCAAAGCCAGCATGAGACGAACATACCAAGGAATTAGTCAGGTTTACCAACAAAATATCGTATTTGATCTTTATTAAATATATGGATTTTAATTGAATTTTAATCTATTTAAAGGATTATTTGGAGTACACGTCTTCAAAATACTGGCCCGCTCTACTGTACACGGTATCATTTCTTCATACCGTTGTCCAAGAGCGACGTAAATTCGGAGCTCTTGGCTGGAACTGTTCTTACGAATTCAATAAAGCAGATTACATGGCTTCAGTGCAATTTATTCAAAATTTTCTGGAAGAATTAGACCCCAAAAAAGTTCGTTTGACAATTATGCATGCTCCTAAAATAAATCAAGGTTTAATAATTGTTTTTGTTATGCAATTACAGCAAACCATATCATGGCCTACAATTTGCTACATGCTAGGAGAAGTTCAATACGGAGGTCGAGTAACCGATGATTTCGATAAGCGATTACTGAACACATTTACAACTACATATTTCTCGGAAGCGTTATTGCACGGTCAATTCGAATATTTCAAAGGATATCGTGCACCTATGACAAGACAGGTAAAACAACATGGAACTATAAACTAATTATTTAAGAGTGACAATATAAATGCGTATGTTTATAACAGCTTCATATCATCAATGAAATCATAAACAGTTTACCGAATAGTGATTCTCCTGAAGTCTTTGGATTGCATCCTAATGCAGATATTACGTATGCTGTTTTTCATGTTTTAAAAATCTGTGTGAAATCTAATCTGAATAAAGGTTTAAATGTTCATTAATAATTAGGTATCAAATAAATGGTGTGAAGATAATCTTCGATGCCATTCTCGCAGTACAGCCAAAACAAAGTGGCGGTGGTGGAGAATCTAGAGAGGAAGTTGTATTCAAAATGGCGGAAGACATGTTAAAGAAACTTCCAATGCATTATGTATCTTTTGAAGTGCGTTTTAAACAAATATAAATGAAAGAATTCTGAGAAGATATTTATTAAATGAATTGTTTTCTTATAGGTAAAAGACGCACTAAATCGTCTTGGTTCATTACTTCCAATGAATATATTCTTGAGACAAGAGCTGGACAGAATGAGTAAAGTTTTGAAATGCGTTAGAGCGACACTAAGTGATCTCAAGCTCGCTGTTGAGGGAACAATTATCATGAGCAGCAGTTTGAGAGATTCTATGGATTCTATGTATGATGCTCGAGTCCCTGAGACTTGGAGAAAGGTAACTTTATTCATTTATAAAGTTATTAAAAATAAATGTTTACTTCTGAATTTCTGTTTCCAATTTTTATTCAGATTTCATGGGATTCTGGGTCAATCGGATTTTGGTTTACGGAACTTTTGGAACGGTAACTGCGATAATTGATGTTTACTAATCGTTAAGTGATCTTTAAAATATGTTGAAATAAATTCAGGCACGCCCAATTCAAAGGGTGGTTAGCACATGGAAGACCTCGAGTGTTTTGGATGACGGGATTTTTTAACCCCCAAGGGTTCTTAACGGCTATGCGACAAGTAAAAAAAACATTTTTCGTACTTTTAAAAATCTAGCTTTTGACTTTCATTTATAAACAGGAAGTAACGAGGGCACAAAGAGCTAAAGGTTGGGCATTGGATTCAGTTGTTCTACAGAACGTTGTTACCAGATATTGGAAAGAAGAAATTAACGAGTCTCCAGCAGAGGGTAAAAAATTAAAATTATAACCAAATGAAATGTTAATTTTAACTGTTATCTTATTGTTTAAGGTGTCTACGTGCATGGATTATTTGTGGAAGGTGCAAGTGTAGAAAAACGATCTGGGAAACTGGTAGAAAGCAAGCCCAAAATACTATACGAGCCCGTGCCAGTGGTTTTCATCTTTGCTGTAAATACAACATCAGGAAAAGATCCGAGATTGTATGAGTGCCCGATTTATAGGAAACCGAAACGGACTGATGCAAACTACATCGGATCAATTGATTTCCAAACTGATGCACATCCAAGACATTGGATTCTTCGAGGAGTTGCTCTTCTGTGCGATATAAAATAGATTGACACAATTTACACAAGTTCTCATTATTGCTAAACATAATTTTATTGTCACATTGTTGGAAAATGTTAACTCAAAAAATAAACATTTAGTATACTCAATATTGGTCAGAATCTAACGACTTAAAATCTCAAATAATTTGGGAAGATAAGCCGGCAGAGTATCCCAAGGGTTATCTCCGCCATCGTTAGTAACATAAATATACCCGACGCATTTCTTCGCTTTCAAAATAGCAGTTTCATTCAGTTGCAGAACGGCATAAGGAAATATTCCCAAAGCAGAAGTATCCGGCAACCGTTTGTAACGATTCTGGCATATTTTATTTCTCTGTGGAAATCCGGCACTTTCATAAATCATAACTGTATCTACAGATTCAAAATATCCAAGGGGTACATTTGTCCCTGGATTCCCGACTGTGAAAGTGTACCCGTTACTCTTGCAGTACATGTCCAGACTTTGATAGAATCCAATATGAGATGCATCATCTTCAGATGACATCTCATCTAAGAAAATTCCTGTTGGAGAATACCAGGATGACCAAAGGTCAATGTCTTTTAAGATCAAGGATCTGTCTCGACGCGTGTAGTCGGTACTGACATAACCCAGGGTGTTGATTCCGATAGATTTCAAATTGGAAATGGCTGAAGCATATTCAGCATCTTTTGTGGTTCCGGGTCCACTGTTAACGTTTACGATTGCCCATACTTCGATAGAATTTTGATTGTATGCGTCTATTAAAGGTGACCATGCATTTCCTCCGTCATTTGTTATTGGGTAGATGTACAAAGGAATTATTGTCCCGATCTCTTTATTCAATAATCAATATAAACCTTTATTAATTTAATGCATCAAATAAAACATTCAATCCTGATTAATACTAAAGAGTTTTAAACTTATTATTAGAGATAGGCTAAAACTAAAACCAAAATAAAAGTATTTATTTACCAAAAATCCACACTCTAAAATTTTTTAGTATTAATATAGAAATTACTAATTGAAGTTTATATTACTTCCTTTACAATAAAATAAATTAACCTATATAGCTTGTGCACAATATGATACGGAAAAATAAAAGAAGCCTTAAGCCCTTAAAATACTGGAACAACTCATCAAATTTAATTTCAATACTTTGCTTGCCATAAGAACTAACATCACGGGTTGTGCTGTTAAATGCTGCTATTAAATTAATTATGGACTCTCCTTAAAAATGTTAAATAGAATATAATTTTGATACTTTTTCGTAAAAGAATTTCAAAGAACGCTAATGGTTATACACTCAATATATATTTTTTCAAGGTAAATTTGAATTGCATGGGAATTTTAGAAAACTAGTTTATTTTTTGGAAACAATTGAATTTTCTCTCTACATTACATGCTAAAAGTAATTTAATTTCGAATGTTTTGTGAACTATTCATATCGATATATTATATGTCTAGTTTTCGGCCATTTATTACCATGTAACAATGGATCATTTTCCATTATTTCGTTCACGGTTTAAAAAATTTGTACATTAACGAAGACGGCCAAAATAATTTTTAAAATGTTTATAAAATATGTTTTAATTTTTTGAAAACTCAATTGAAATAGCTTAAAAAAATATTAAATAAATATTTTTTGGATAATAAATTAACTTAATTTATCTCTTGAGATGAAGATATTTTTATTTCAATTTCCATTCACAACGACTCGCATTACTGACTGGACTGTTAATTCTCTTATCTTTTAGTTTAATGTTGAATAAATGTAAATAAATCAAAAAGTGTCTTTTGACCCCTACTTACCTTCAGCAAAGGAAATATTGATGCAGAAAAACAGGATTGACATGCAAAGGAATTTCTGCATTTTCGTTTCTATTTTTTGTAATTGTATTAGTTAGTAATACGAACATGAACTAAAATAAAATAGGATCAGGCTAGGTTGGCAAAGGATGATCTGAAGAGATTAAAGGTTTTTCCATAAATTTATACCTTTTTGTAATGACTAATGACTAATTTTAGCCAAACTTTGGTGTAACCGTGTATTCATGGACTATGCTCATAAAAAACATAGTAAGCACTTCGTGGAATTAATTTGTAATACAATAATCATAGGTTAACAACAAGCTTTAATCATGCCGTAGCACGAAAACATCTGTCAAGCAGATCTTGTTTGATTACGACTGATTAAACATAAATTCTATTCAATCGAATGAATTATTAAAGCGAAAAACGTGTAATAGAATCGATTTAAAATCATTCTCATATCTTTATTTCTTAAAGTTCTTTCAAAACAATTGCAGCAAAATGTTCATCGTTCAATTGATCCGGTGATACAAATGGTTTACCATTCCCATCATTGAGTTTGCTATATTCAACTCTACAAAACTCTTGGAATCCTAAACGATTTCCAGCTCTTCTTGTAGTAGGATTTGTAAAAACACATTTAGCCAACTTGAAACCTTCAGCCTTGAGGAAATCTAAGGATCTTTTATACAATTCCATGGACAAGCCGAGGTTTCGATATTTAGGATTTGTAGCTACAATAAACAACTCTGCGTATTCAGTCACTCCATATTTCAAGAAAACTTCATCTTTTTGCTTTTCTGGCAAGTCAATTAAATTCAGAAATAGATTTGTTCTCCAGTCCAGATCTTCCGGTTTAATTATCTCATCAAATGCTGAGTTTTTTGATTGACGAAATGTTATCCGGATTGATGCAAGCTAAGAATTTAATTTAAAAAATTACTTTTTAGCTGAATTTGTTCGCTAATTAACAAATTAAAATGTTCACCTCTTTAGAAGTTTTTTCCTCCACAAGGAAACTAAGATTGTCTTTTAGTAATCCAAGTGTAGTTGTTTCCATTTGTTGTACAAATAAATCCGTACATCCCAATAGTTGGCACGTAGGTTCTTCCAACATGAAATACTTTCTAAAATGTTCCAAAACTCTGGAATGATCGTCGTGTGTTATTCTTTTGAAAACAAAATTTTTCCATTCCCCTTCCACAATATCGAAATTATTTGTTGACGGCATTTCTAGTAGTTTTAATAAATGAGACTGAGCCGGTGGATAGTTAGTGGATAGTAAACCTTGTGCAAATGTTAACCGGGTTGAATCTCAAGGTCGATTACGCAATGGGTCATAAAATTGTGACGTGTATAAATACAGGTTTACTTTGCCATAATTATTCATGTTACAGTTTTTTTTTGTAAATTCCGATTTCCTGTTTATTTTTTGAAAAAAAACTTTATTTTTCATATACAAAATTCACAAAATTGTTGAAGTTCATTCAAAAATATGACTAGATTAGTAATATGCATTGCTATTTTTGTTATCATAAAAGCTCTGAGCCCTTTTCGGAGGTACTGGAGGACCTGGTCGTCTTGCATTTCTGTTTCGATCATAGTCATCCCCCCGTAGGACAGAAACAGCATGTTTAAACGGTACAGGAGAAGGCGAAGGTTGATACATTCGGCCAGTTGTAAATATTGGTGAAGCTGGCTCAGACCTTCATAAAAGATTAGAGAATTAATTAGCCAAGTTAATTTTTGGAAATCTATTTCAAGTAGCAATAAACTCACCCGTCGAGATTGTCTTCGAAAATACTACTAATAACTGGGTTATTTTTCGCTGAGCTTTCCACAACTTCCAGGGTTTTCCTTACATCAAGTCTTGAATTTTGCACCGTTATAGACATTTCATTAAGTTTCTTTAAAATCCTGAGAGAAAAAAATAAGAAATAAACATATTTTACATGCAAAATCTCAGGAAATCGGGCTTGAATATTTTATACCGTAAAACGTAGACAGTTATAAGGATTCCGAATATTATAGCTATTACTGTGAGAACCGCAACCACACCTCCTATAATGATAACTATTGTCTGTAAATTCTGTAGAGCACAACAAAAAAAATAATTATTTTTTAAATTGTTATACAATTATGGATATTTTTAGACCTTACATCTAAATCAGCTTTTGTGGTAGACATTATGTCTAAGAATTTTGATCTTGTTTTGAAATCTTTTTACTTGTACTGGCAATTGAATTTTTATCAGAATAAATCGTTCAGCAATTAATTTTAAAGAAATTCAATTCAATATTCAATACACAAAAACTCGATGAGTTGGTTGGTGTATGAAAATAAAAATAAGTTGAATTTCTAAAGGCTTGTCGATCCAGATTGCATTGGAATGTGTGACTATTGTTACCCAAGTTAACATTAAATTTGAACGGATTTGTCAAATCTCGTTGATAACGAGACTTACAAGGGATTAACATAATCTCTAATGACTTATCGAATTCCGTACATAATGATATACCACCCATTACTAATTATTTCGTGATTGTGGTACTATTGATAGTTAACGATAATAATTTTCTCTAGTACTTCTTAACTCCATTATTTAAAATCTAAGCGTTGAATGTGTTAAGCATTTGTATCTTCTTAATTATCAAAATTAACACCATATCATATTCATTTTATTATTACAGTTCATCAAAAATGAAGATTGTCAAACTATATATTTCGTACAAGTACATGGAATATTGATCAATCGATTCATATCAAGCTATTAATGCCATGAAAACTTGTCCATTACTATCTTCTACATACATTAGTTTGTTGATATTATGTGATGATGAACGTGATGAACAGTTTTTTGCATCAGTTACCTAATCATGAAATGATTCGGTGCAGAAAAGCTTCTCGGAATTATAGATCTTCTTCCTAGTATAAACTAGATGATGCATTTTTATGTTCTCACAAAGCCGAAAAACCCGTATGGAAGTTGCAAACAAAGATATAGCCAATGCCAATGATCTAGTATTATAGTATTTGAATAGAGAAGTTCTTAAGTATAGTTCATAGTTAGTGTCTAATGTAGCATATACAAACTATCATAAAAAAACGAATATAAAAAAGCCTCGCCCATTAATTTAATACACGTACTTTTCTATATTAGAAAGTCAATGTAAATGCGAACATCTATAGAGATTAGATAAACATTTCTTCCCAGCTGCATTAGCTTTGCTTTGCTTTACTTTAGGTTTGCCAACTTTTGACAGTCAGCAGACAGACACGCACCAACATCAACCTTATTCTCACTCAGCCAGCATCCCGGCGGTTCAAGAATTTTCTGAAAACAAAACAAATTCCCGACTTTCAAAAGAAGATAACTTCTTATCCTCCTCGTCATGGCTGATACATACGTCTATGTAAGTATTCTAGTTGTTTAATTTCTGTTCATTTTAGAAAACGGTAGGAAATATTGAGAGTAAAGTAAAACGTATTTTGATTTTTGGCTGTTGTTTTTATTTGAAGGATCCCACGATCCGACCCTTCGATGGGTTCAACGCTCATGAAGACGCGAGGGCCTTGCGGGCTGCGATGAAGGGGATAGGTACGGACGAAGATGCGATTATCGCGATTTTGACCAAAAGATCGGCGGAACAACGACTGGCCATCGCAACCGAGTTCAAAAATGAGTTCGGAAGGGTAAGAACAAGAATCGTTTTCTTTTTTTTTCCAGTGTTTCAAAAGGTCTTTCTGGATTAAAAATCTAAAGATAATTAGTATTTAGTCTGGATAATAATTGGCATTAATTGGCATGCATCCTGTTTTGTTTATCTATGACGAATGTCGTATCTGACGTCATACCACTCGCATGTAAACACAGAAAAAATTGATGACTAATGGCTTATCTGTTAATGATTGTAGGACCTTCTGAAAGATTTAAAGTCCGAACTGGGAGGAAA
>JAQGBQ010001326.1:0-12247 GCA_034698485.1 Vertagopus arboreus
TGAGAAAGATGTTTTTGAGCTTGAAAAAATGAAATTTAATTTTTTTAAAATCCGGGCTAAATCCGGGCTAAAAAAATCCGGGCTAAATCCGGGAAACGGGCTAACTTCCAATACATGGAAGCGAGAAGATATTAGTAATGACAATTTTAGCTCGTAAAGCATAACTTAATACAGCAAGTACATACACTACTGCACTATATGTATGGCTATGATTACTAGTTAAGGTACCTAATGTGTTGTAAAATGCAGTGCTGAACAATTATTTTAATTAAAAATTATAATTACCAATTAATTGAAGATTTCGATAATTAATAATTGGTAATTAATAATTGACTTTCAAATTGAAAATAATTAGTGATTAATAATTTAAAATTGAAGTTCAAAGCAAAATCATTGATAACAAATTATTTCAAAAACCAAAGTAATTAGTCATTGGAACTCAATTACTCAAATACTTGAACGATTTAAAAGTGTCCCAAATCAAAAGTTTGGTCTGGCACTAGGTTAATAATGTACTGTAAACTACTTTATACTTATTAAAAAACTTATCTATGCACTCCGTTGTGCTGGTTAGCCTTAAATAAGTTGTTAAAAATAATTTTGCATTGGTTATTTAAAAAATTAAAGTTAGAAGTAATTGAATTTTAATTAATTGAAAATCAACTTATTATGGAAAGTAATTAATAATTAGTAATTGAAATAATTAAAGATTTCAAAAGTAATTGATAATTGATAATTAATAATTAACGGACAAAGTAAATAATTAACAATTAATAATTAATTATCCAAACCCAGTAATTGCCCAGCCCTGGTAAAATGCCAAGCCAATTTCTATCTTAATACTTGTAATGTGAGGATGCTGTAAATTTGCAATCGCATTCATCGTTACAAATTGTAATAATAATATGTCTAAACTGACTGAAAATTATCAGCAAATAAAATGTATCTCCTCGTGTTGTTAAATGTCAAAACCTAAAATACTACAAATTCCATGTCTCAATTACAGATGATTTCAACAAAAAAGAACAAATTCTATATAAGGAAATACAAATTGTTAAAACCAAGCCAAGGAAACCAGTCAGGACGATTGCTTAAACAACTTATTTACACAAAGTTAAAACGTTAGCCTAAACCTGTGCCAACCTGTTTGTCATGAGATTTGGTAAAACAAAATAAACTCCGTAATTAGGCTAGTCTAAGGTAAAAATTGGAATGACTATAATTGTAGTCTCCATGGGGTTTTACTCGACAGAAGAAGGAAATAAACGCACATTTTATTTCATACTGAAGATTTTCAAACCATATTGAAAGTTTAGACCTTTGGAAACCAATCTTAGTTTCAACATTTGGACAAATGGAATTGACCAGAGATGACCGGGACAGATTATTCGAATTTGTGTTTCTATGAGGGTTTTAAGTGTCAACTACTTTGCTTCCGCAGATGCACATTATTACTAGTGGGGCTAAATTAGGCAAGAGTTTCTCTAATTTCTTGACTTTTTGGTACGTGCTTACAAGGATTATTGGCCACTGATTTCAAAATTCGTTCAGGGTTTGGTTTCATGATTTGTAATTGTAATAGGATGTCCTGGTTTCATTATGCCATATCAAATTCAGTAAAAGTACTGATTATTTTCTCTTTTTTTAATTTTTAAAATATAGTTCATATATCTATTTTTCAAGAAAACATTTTGTATTTAGATACATGTTTACCATTACTGGTATTTTAAGAATTTATTGACATTACTTACATAAATTGGCGATTTGGGCCGTTCCAAAAGTTGCAACATGCATATGGTAGGTAACCAAAAATATACTCTTCTTTCGGAGGGAGAATATAAAATTTGAGCAAAGCACTGCCAATTGTACGACGAGGATCGATAAGTTATAGGATAAGCGTCAGCTTGGAATTTGACCCACTTTGTTGGGTCATTTTGATATTCGAAAGGTAGACTTTCATTCGTATAACTGTGTACATCTTTTTGATAGCCGGACATGGATTTTCTGGTTCTGTTTGCAAGAATTGTTACATAGCGAGATTGTACCACTGGAAATTATAATTGTTTAAAATCCAGTCCTTTGTAGTTGATTAGATGAACTAAACAGTTTTCAAAAGGCTGAAGATAAACGTTTAAATTTTGTATTGACGTTTTTGCTGCAAATAATTTCGCTATATTTCCCAAAAATCCACTGCAAAAATGGAACTAAAATCAGTGTTTACTAAAAAAAACAATACAAAAGGGGATATTTTGAATGTTGTTTGCATCGTATTCAGTTTACTAAGTATATAGCGTTTTTTTTTAAATATTATTTTAACAACACAACACTTTATAGCTCTTTCAACAAGCAAAGTGACTTTTGTTTTAAGTTTTACCATCATTGATCGATACATGTAATTTATGATTTAGTTTATTGAGCAACTTTCGTTTTAAGAATTCAACCACACCAAATGTTTTGTATTCTATCTCTCGGTAAATATCGGTTAGATTTTTATGTTTTAGAAAAAGACTCAACGTATAAGGTGACTTTAGTTTTTGCTATGAATAATCGATACATTTTTTAAATGTGCGATCAATAATTTCATTCATTATTCAGTACATCTAATTGTCAAAATATTTTCTCTTTTATAAATTTCTACAGCTGTCTTCTTATTTCTGACTTGAAATCCAGTAATTTTTAGCCCGACTTCGAGGGCTTATGGAACCGTGTCAGTGTTTGTCATTCTGTCCGCTTGCACGATAACTCTAGGAGCAATGTGGGAACAGATTGGAAGGGGTTTGAGTTGTACGTTATCGTAACTCTGTAGCAACAGTTGCCAAGATCTCAAGACTTTTACCAACCATAATAAATACTTTAAAACTATACTGTCAATTTATTACATACAAATAAAATCTTTAGTAATTTTTACCCAGGGTTTACGTTATTGTTAGATCTGTCTGTCTGTAAAAAAACTCGATCGACTTGAAATCTTAAGAGAAATAGTAAAAAAAATCATTTAGACTAATATTGGATTAATTGAGATTTTGGCTAGAGTTTGATAAATTTTAGCAACTTGAAATTTTGCATGTTGCAAAGTTGAGTCGGGCTCTAAAATTTAGAGTCTAAATTAGAGTAGTACTGTAATTGTTTTGTATGCAAAAACATTTCTGTTTATTATAATAAAACTCAAAAGCAGTAAAACGGCGTTGGTGAGTCAATGTCGTTCGAATGACTACAGTTTCATTGATTTAACTTAATTAATGTTTAAAACTCTAGTTTCATACTTTTAAGAGCAATTGTACATCACCTTAGTGTTTTTTTTACAAAAGTGGTTTTGTTTATGGTCCACTCTTCAATACAAAAATGTTTAAAACTTAAAAAGGTCTTGCTAATATAAAACGTGGTTAATGGCTTAAAACATTATTAGCTCGCCATTTAAAATGGAATTCGAGCTTATGAAATGCCGCTGTCCGTCTGACTTTCCGTCCGACCATTTTATGTTATAAACACATACACAAAGAATCATGTTTGGAATCAATAGAAACAGATTGATTCTTTGAACATTTTTTTATAATGTTAATACATAGGATTGGAAGCGATTAAAAATTAAAAAAAATTATTAACAATTATATTAGGTCAAACAACAAAAATTAATTTTAATTTGCGTTGCTTATTTTGCAATTCAATACATTTGGAAGCCATTTAAAAATTTAAAAGTATACTAGCAACATTACAAATGTATTACTGCTTTTTTTATGCAACTGAGCATTCAATTATTGCTTCTAAACTGTTTTGTTTATATAATACATTCAATTTCATTAAAAAATTACTGCTTCTCCACTATTGTATTTAAATGATACTATTTATCTCATTAATCAATTACTGGTTCTATTTTTTAGCCCGACTCCGAGGGCTTATGGAACCGTGTCAGTGTCCGTCTGTCTGTCTGTCTGTCCGCTTTCACGATAACTCTCTTCAAACTTGTCCGATCGACTTGAAATTTGGCACACACGTTCGTTGGATAAAAGTAGAATTTAAGTTCGAAAATGAGCCAAATCGGTAAAGGGGTTGACCCGTGGGGGCTAAAAAGGGGGTGGCTTATATTTGTATGAATTTTAACTAACATTATAAAAACACATACGAAACTGCCCAAAAACTTGAAAATAGGCATGGTAGTAGCCTTTGAGCTTGATCGAAGGGTCAGAGTGACCCTTCGATGGTCGTATTGAAAGTCTTGAGTGAAGTTATTAAACAATTTTATTCTTAAACTATAAAACTATTTAGTCCTTGCTCCCGTTATTAACATGACCTAACAATTGATAAACCAAGGATGGAAAGACATTAAAGCAAAAGTCAGTTTTTTGAACTATTTAAATCCA
The DNA here is from genome assembly GCA_034698485.1 of Vertagopus arboreus. Classification (NCBI taxonomy): domain Eukaryota; kingdom Metazoa; phylum Arthropoda; class Collembola; order Entomobryomorpha; family Isotomidae; genus Vertagopus; species Vertagopus arboreus. Next base: position 4,359 of record JAQGBQ010001326.1, read on the forward strand.
AAGTTCTTTATAAATATACAGAGCATTAGGCGTCTTTATTTGAGCCCTTTCAAAAGATCCTAGTCAGCGAAATAGTTGATGAACTGAAACAAAATTTTTAACTAGGCATTCTAATTTAATTTTATTTAGCTAAAAGCGACTTTAAGCGACCGGCTATCGGTTGTTCTGTGGCATTTGACCATTTTTTGACCTATTAAAAAATCAGGGGCCAGTATTTTGTAAAGCATCACAGTTTGATCGCTTAAATCCTCGATGAGCCCGTTGTAATCAGCTATTTAGATTGAAAATCGGATGTGTGGTTAAGGTGGAGTAGCAAACGACATACACACAGACATTTCTCCTCGATTATTTATAAGGATTGATATTCAGTGACCTTGACTCGTGTCGTTGACCTTCTTGGTGGATTTGTAATCATTATTGTTACGTTTGAAATACATCTTAAAAAAATTCTATTCCGACAGTCAATAACTTCACTCTTAGATATCTAGTATCCACGACCATTATTGATTATCTTCTGACATACCATATTTTTACAGATAAATCATAGATTTGTTTTGAATGCAAAAGGGATTCTGGCGTCCTTGCTTTCAATTCAGTGGCTTGGTGATGCGACAACAGTTTTTTGTGAAGCTGCCGTAGATCAATGGATTTACACATGAGCTGTAAAAACAATTGTGAAATTGTAAAAGCCAACAGTATATAAATATAATATAAATGAAAACTATTCTCACTTTGCGACTGCCATGAGGAAAAATCCGTCTTGCACTCGACGATCCACTTGCTCGGCCGCCTTCCAGTCAAACATGTACCTAATTAGATAAACAAAAAATACAATTAGTCCATTTTCAAAATACAACATTTACAGATCAATTTAGCGAAAATGCGAAAATGTTTTTTTTATTAAATCTAACAGGTTTTCCGGTAACTAAAGTGTAAATTACACCCGCAATTTTGACATTTGGATTTTATTTTGACTTTTTTGAATTGCTCATTGAAACGATTTTTATTCAATTATTGCAAACTATTCAGTACATTCGAATTGCTTGTTAATCTTTATGCCAGAAAAAGCCTTCTTTTTAGTTGAATTGAATATGTAAATAAGGAAGGAGATCTAGTAAACATTTGTAATAAATCAGACATGTAATTCAAACCCTATAACGTTTTTAACTTTGTGCATTTATTTATTGCACGACCCGTAACTACTACTTAACGTGTTTAAAAATTAAACTGCATACATAAACTTGCTAGAATTTTTAAACAATCTGCTGCCAAACTAATTCTCATAAAAAAAAATTGCAATATAAATATAATCTGTGGTATACTCTGCCAAAGGGCGTGCCTTTTAAACAAAAATTTGATCACAGTTTGATATTTAAAAAGAAAATAAAAACCTCACGTTTTTCTAATTAACTAGAAAAAAACTGCCAATGCTTTAAATAAAACAGATTGATTCCAAATTGACTCTTTGAGTATGTTTTTATTTTAAAAATCGTTCGGACAGAAAGACGGACAGCGGCTCATTCATCATAAGCTCGCATTCAATTTTCAATAGCGAGCTAATAACTGAACCCGTTCGGCTTTTAACTGTCACACATTTAGCCATTGCTTATTTTTTACAATTGTAGTATTGAAAGTAAAAATGGTACAGCTTGATAAATGATCATACCCTAAACTCTTGCCGTAGCATCCATTTTTTACCTTTACGGTTACAATTTCTATAAGTAAATGTCTAACAGTCAAAGCAAAACGAGTACAGATCGTATTGCTATATGCTCCATTTATGTACATATTGCGTTTTTTCTTGGACTGCCACATACAAACATATAAATACATGAGTGCTTACCACAAAGTCATGACGACATAAGGAGTCCAGCAAAGTACAAAGAAGAAGACGATCACAATAGTAAGCCTTAGCGTGCAACTTTTAGCCCGAATGATGTTTGTTGATGCATTGTTAGTCATCCTGAGAATCAGTTGAGTCTTCCAGTCTGTTTTTATCGGCTGAACAGTCGTGAGGTCAGAAACACTCTTGGACTTCCCATCCGTCTCTTTTATTCTCACCCGGCTCATACTCAGTGACGACGTTAGGCATGGACCTGAGATTTTCAAAGAAAAAAACACAGAATCTTAGCAAATTTTAGACGTGGTGCATCAAAAATAGAGAGCATAGAAGCAAATGTACATAACGTATCACTAAAAAATTCAGAAATGGATGTATCATTTTGAGTACTGATTTTTTATAATTGATTGTTTATTATTCGCCATTTTTAAAATCGAAATTCTTACATAAACAGTTTCCAGATTTGATTAACATAATTGATTCATAAAACGAATAAACCATATATTCAAGTAAAAAAAATGTATTTACTACTAGTTGTTGCTTCCAGCGAAGACAGCACCCCTGTTCTGTTTTCTCTGAAGCTTTGGCGTGTTCTTGGTAAATCTAGAATATTAAAACTAATTAAAACAAATGTTGAATTCAACGATGCTTAAGATTGCTCAAATGCAATTGGTGTTTTAACATTTAAAGAATATCCATAAATTGTTAGAGGGTTTTCAGTTTGAAAGAATATGTGGACATTACTAAATGAGCTAAAATCACATTTTTTAATTTAAAATTCACTGATTTTGAGTATTTAAACGTTCAAAAATAGGTTCTCGTAGGACTATTTTTATAAAAACGGTACATTTAAAAATAAATTTACATATGTAGCTTTCAAGTAACTCAATGTCCAGAATTTCTGTAGAAAATTATTGAAGTGAAATACTTCCACAAAAATGCAGGTATAACAATACATAGCTCCTTCCTTTAAGATTTGTTTACCTTGTTTTTGTACTTAGAAATTAATCCAGGCAGAAGAATCAAACGTTGTGAATGAACGAGCTGTTTTGTTTAGCTTGCTGTCACAAATTTCTCGACTAAAACATTTTTTAATGAGATGTTTTTTTAAAAAAGGTTCAGCCGTACATAAGTAGTTATTAAAAAGTGCTCATATTGACTTGCTAAGTTTCCAATGAAAAAACAATAAGTTGTTAATTTAACAAAAAAATGTATTAAAGTAAAACATTCCATGTTTTCTGTCCTTTTTATCTTTTTTAAGATCTGAAGATCAATGTACAAATGTGGGATTCTTCTCATTTAAAACCACATACGAAATAGTTATAAGAGGAGAAAGCTTCTTTTAGAACTGTTATAAGGTGAACAGCTCAAGTTCATCAGAACTAAATACTATTATATTTATTTCTCATCAAAAGGATCGTTGACAAATAATAATGTGCATTTTACAACTTAAAATTAAAAAAAAAACATTAACATGTCTGTTAATTATAAGCTAAGTATAGGGTGTAAAGTCCAACGAGTCCATCTTCCTTTCATTTGTTTTGGCTTTTAGTATTCAAAACAGAATATGAAAATAGATGTTAGTTATTTAGAATCAACAAAAACTCTTCGGTATAAATGAGTATGCAGTCTATTAAAGTTACATAAGCGTTTTGAAAACTAGTAAACGCCCCTTGCACTTGAGGATCTACTTTGAGGACATTGTGAGCTTTTTTAGAATTTTATTTGCAAACGTGTCCGTTGTTTTGACATTGATTGGTTTTTCGTTTTTTGGTCAAAGTAGGTTAGTGTAACTATAAACGAGCACTTGGTGATGTTCTCTTTATCTACTTAATAAATTGGTAAGCTCATGGATTCGTGAGTGTTTGGCTTCTATTTATACTTTAGAAGTAAATTGTGGACCTCGTAATAAATAAATTGAATTTCAATTCTAAATGTCAACAAGCTTGGACGAAATCAAATCAAATTCCAAACTTCCGAAAAAATATATGTAAGAAATAGTTAAAATACTTTCCGTTTTTAAAGAGACAAAAAATGTAATTTTCCTAATAAAGTACTGTGTCCATAAATGTGAATATAAAAATTTAAAACAACAAAAAATACAAACTAATTTGTTTACTTGTTTTAATTTTTGCTTATTTATTTATTACTTTTAATTTGTTTTTATTATGCTAGTTAGTATTATTGAATTTAGGTCGTTATAAATTACTGATTTACAGGGGTGGGCAAAATACATTGGAAAAATACAAAATAGTATTTTGTATTTTGTATTTTGACCGCTTCAGTCTGAAAGTATTTTGTATTTTCCCGATTTTGAACAAGTATTTTGTATTTTGGGACTACAACACAAAATACAAAATACATTTTCTGCTCATGCCCATTTCTTGATTGAGAGCTGGAAATAATGAAAAATAACCAACTATTCATCTTTCTCACTCATACCACTCGGTTTATTCTATTCCTCCATAGAAATTCACTCCCTTTTCAAAATAAAATGGTGTAAAATAGTGATAAAAATTTTAAATTCATGGAAGGTATTTCTAATTTCGAGTTTCGAAATTGTGTGTAATACGCGTGCATTTTGTCAGTTTTGGACACAAAAATTTATTTTGCCGATTTTTAGAAGAAAAAAAGTAATTTGTATTTTGTATTTTCCCGATTTTCGAAAAGTATTTTGTATTTTCCAGATTTTGGAAATGTATTTTGTATTTTCCCGATTTTTGAAAAGTATTTTGTATTTTGTAAATATTTTGAAGTCCATGTATTTTGCCCACCCCTGCTGATTTATCGCAGTTTGTAATCTCGGTTAAGATTTTTTTAAGTACAATTTTTGAAAAACTCACCTTTTTTGTGACCATTTGACGCATTGTCCTTTGGCCTTTTATTTCGACAATTTTTTTCCGTTGACCTTGTATAACAGTTATCCCTTAAGCACTCCGTTTGTTGCCTCGACCTCCAGTTAAGCTTGATGAGGATTGAAGTGTATGTGAAAATGATGACAAACAACGGTGCAAAATACCTAATAGAATTAACATACATACATTTAGAATAAAGTGTGTCGCAGGAGTATTGGTTGAATTTTGGAGAATTTAACAAAGTTGTAAAAGAGTTGTTTAATAAAATGCCGTAATTTTTATTGAAAGGTCAACATAGCTAAAAATGTAATACAAATGTACGTAGGCTTTAAAATCCCGAATATTTTATTCAGTTTTTGTTACGTCAGTACGTCATCATAAACAAACCATCATATGAGGGTTGTTTAAAAGTTAGGTTTACGTAACGTCTGACTTGTCAAAAATAATTAAAATCTGAACAATAAATAATATTTGAAATAAAAATTTCAAAACATTAATTAAAAAAAATGTGAATGCTGGTTCTGACTAGACCTAATCTCTGAAGGCGGAATTAGAAATAACAACTTTTTTTACTTCACAGCCAGCCTACGCAGATTAGTAAGCTAGTCAAGTATGCTCTCCGAAGCTCAATAGCAAAAAAAAAAGTAGACTAGTTTTATCAGATAATTACTGCTGGAAAGGATTTTTCCTAAGAACTGGATTTATGACAATTCAATTGAAAACAGCACGAGCAGCAGTAGGAGTTCAGGTTTTATATTTCAGGTATTACAGGTCTTTGACTAGCACAGTTCCACACATGCTCTTTTTTAATTAGAGTACACATATTGCTATGCCAAAAAGGTCATGGAGTTAGTAATTAAAATCAATTAAAGATTTTTAATGATAATATGTCATAAGTAATGAGGTATACGAGCGGTGGGCAGAAGCAAATATCTCAAACTAAAACAAAATTAATTTCGAATTTCGTTATATCCTTCGCCGAAAAATCGAACTACATAGGATTAGCAGAAAAAGTTTGGAGATTTGGAGAGAGAGTTAGTGAAATGAATTTCCATTTTTATTAATTATGACAAATTATCATACTTCCTTAGTGGCAATTCTTCTAGGACTACTACTACGATTTTAAATGAAATTAAACACTGAAGTTAGCTCACATTGCAGATACGGAGAAGATGGAGTACAATTTGGTATCTTCCGGTTTGGAGAGAAAAACGGAAGTGACACATTGACGAAAGGATGGGTATCGAGGGTGGCTCTCAACGTTGAAGAAGATTGCCTGCAAATTCAAAATAAATAGAATTATTACTTGTTATTTGCATACACTTGATTTTGTACACTAGAGCCGGCACGATAAAGATCCGATCACTTTACATTTTTTGGTCCAAAACACTTTTCTGGTTAGAAAATTGAAAAAACTTTTTTTTACCGAAATCTTGAATACATTTCTCACAAGTGTTGAAAATTTCAGAAAATTTCAATAAAAAATGAATTCTCTACCAGAGCTGGAAGTTAAGAATTGGCGAAGCGTGTTTTGCATAAATCAAAAACGTGCTGAAAAAGTATTTTTAAAAGGCATGGCTCCATGTCGAAAAAGGGGTATGCACATAAAAAAATTAGCATATACATCAAAATGTCAGTAGAATCAAATGGTGTAAAATTCAAAAAATAAAATTCAAAAAATTCGAAATCTCAACCCCTCAAAAGCAAAAATCAATTGCAAATGTTTTTGGTGAGAATCCATGCACAACTTTGTCTTGTTCTGCTAAGAAGCTTAAGATAAGTAATGGTCTTTTTACAAACACTTAAAGTCCATAAACTGAGGATTAAATAATATACAAAAAGATGTGCAATAAAAAATACAGAAGTCCGGAAAAAAAATACTCATGTAGAGGCTACAAAAACTGCATAACAAAATGTTGCGAAAAATTATGGTGACTAACAATGAGTCCAACTTCCTTCAGGGCCCCAAGGAAATTTAAAAATAAAATTTTTCCATAGAAGTGACCCTACTTGAGTCAAAACCAAAGACCGACAAAAATATGCATTGAAATTCCCCAAGAAATTTATTTATTTGCAAGCTACGGGCTGATTTGGACATATTTCGAAGCCTTCTTTTAACAATTATTTGACTTACTCAGGAACATATTTAAAATAAAATTTGTTTAGCCGTCAAATTGTCCTAATCTAAGGGCATCATTATAGTGTGAATTTAATTTTTTAGTCTGACGTTTAACAAATCTATTAATTAAATACTGTGATTTTACAAATCAACAAAAATCTTCATTCTGTACTCGAACAGGAAAATGCTCCAAATTTCCCTTACCTTGGCCAAATCTTTAAATTTTTTACTTTATTTAAAAGCTGATGTTCCAATCTTTTCAAAATATCTTAACACCGTAAGAAAATTTTGATTCCAGTGAAAGTACGGTTAAATCAAAGTTGCTCATCCTTCGGAAAAAACATTTATGGAATATGTGCAGCAAAAAATTAATTTTGAGATGAAGAATTGACTGAAATCTAATTTATTTAGCAAATTATGAAGATAGATAATAGCGGCTGATCATATAAAAAAAATCAGATTTCTAAACCTATTTTTTGACTATGTATACGAAGGTAATGCAAGTGATCGGATCTTTATCGCGCCTGCTCTAGCTTACTCATATAGTCATCGTGTATCAGAGGTTTATTTATTTTTAATCTTACGTCCATATAGTCTTCGTCTAAATTAGAAATTAGCCTAAACATTTAACTGGCTTAGTGAGAAATATCTAAATCTTCAGCCGGATTAGAGATTACGTGGCTAAAAAATTCAGTCGGTTAAAAAATGCTTAAAATTATCAATTGGTTAAGAGAGAACTACTCACACCTTTAGTAGACCTTAAGAGATCAATGCTTAATAAAATCAGTTTGGAGAGAAATTCTTAAATTATTGATTGATTAAGCGAGATATTGTATAAGAATTTAACCAATTTGAAGACAAATTTATTTAAAAGGATTTAAATTTCATAACTGACATCAAAAAAAAAAACTCACCTACGAGAACTTGTGTTTGCTGTCTTATGTACTTTATTCAAAAAAAATATTAGATGTAAGAAAAAAATGATGATGCAATTTCTCTTTTTTCTAAATCCTATGCATCTGTCTTATAACCTGTTGATGTGATGAAACTTTTGGAGGAAATGATTTGCTTCCTT
>JAQGBQ010001327.1:0-12244 GCA_034698485.1 Vertagopus arboreus
ATTCCACATCTATTAAATCAACTTCCGAAACTGGTATCTTTACGCTTATTCAAGTTTTATGTACGTGAATAAAAGTAAATATTACAAAGTTTATACCAATTAGCATTAATTTACTAACGACAGTTTTTATATTTGAATTGCAGATGGAAGTTCCAACTACAGTTAGATTTCTGGAAGCTTTGCAATCCCAAAAAAACTCGAAAACGAGGTTGGAATATCTTCAAGTTGACCCCATGAACGAGTTTTTAATTTAAATTCCGTAAATGAATACATTTTTAATAATATATAGAAATATGATAATTTATATTTATTTTCACTAATTGTAAAAACACCGGTAATCGGTACAATATTTTTATGTTTGTTTATCTGATTTTTTTCTTTTTATAAAGGAACTGACTGGCTAAAATGTCAAAAATTTTAGGTCAAGTTGTATTTGTGACGTCGTCAAATACTAAATAATAATCGAATGACCTAATTTTTATTTATTTTGGTGGTAGTCTAATAATAATTCACAGTATTCTACAAATTATTCCTTTTTGTTGAGCTTAAATTTTTTGCTTAAATTGTGTTATTTACATCCACAAAATAAAGTGTTTTTTCTTGCTTTTCCCTTGTGACTTGATACTAGAGAAGGGAGACAATCAACTGAGACACTTGTTCCGTCGTCCTAAACATGGTCAAAAAATAAGTTTTAAAATCTGATTTTTTTACAGGATAAGCTAGTACTATTTAGCTTTATAGTTTGCTAAACAAACTAGATTTCAATCCATTATCTATCTCATAATTACTTTTTTTGTTAAATGCGTCCAGAAGTGCTTTTTCCGAAGGGTTGGCGACTTGGCTTTCACCGTACTTTCGCCAGAATTAAAATTTTCTTAAGGTGTCAACTGTTTTTATGACTTTTGAACTTGGACTTCACATAAAGTCCAAAATCAATATTTTGGCGATGGTGGGGGGAAATTTAGAGAATTTTCTTCTTTGAGTATCAGATGAAGATTTTTCTTTGATTTTTTCCTTAACAATATTTAATTCGTAGATTTTTGCAAGGTGTAATTATAAAATTGCATTTTCCATTTTATGATGCTCTTGGATAAAGGGAATCAGACGGCCAACCACGTTTGCTTTCAAATATGTTCTTAGATTCATAGCACTCTCCTGAACATACGACTTTGAAATATGACCAAGTTGGTCCATGGCTTATCAAAAAATAAATTACTTGGAAAATAGTGATGCATATTTTTATCTGTCTTTGGTTTTAACTTTAGTATGTTCCCTTGCATTAAAAAATGTCATTTTTGGAATTTTCTTGGGGTCCTGAAGGACTCAGGACTCATCGCCAATGCGCACAATTTTTGGTAACATTTTGTCGTACAGTTAGTGTAGCCTCTACTTGACTATTTTTTCTCGGACCTGAGTAATTTTTTTCGCTGAATCTTTTGCATATTCTTTAATGTCCGATTTATGGACTTTAATTTTTTTTTAAAAAAAACATACTTATCTGTAGTGTCTTAGCAGCACAGAGTATAGTTGTGCATGCATACTTGTCGAAAACAGTTTACATGGATTTTAACTTTTAAGTGGTTGCCACTTCGAATTTTTGAAATTTGATTTTTTGAATTTTATATTTTCATATTCTCCTAACCTTGCTATGCATCTGCTGATTTTTTTATGGGCACACGATTTTTTTGGACATAAAGCCATGCCTTTAAAGAATCCGTTTTCAACACATTTTTTTACTTATAAAAACACGTTTCGCCAATCCATCCCTTTGAATTCTTCTAGAAAATTCATTTTTCATTGAAATTTTCTGAAATTTTGCACCCTTATAACGTACGTGTTCGAGATTTTGCTAGAAAAATATTTCTTGTGATTTCCAGCTAGAAATGTGTTTTATTTAAATACGCGCAAGTGTCTCAGTTGATTGTCTCCCTTCTCTATTTCAATCCAAAATAAGCACAGTTAGACCATCACAATATTATTGAATAAATTATGTGTTGTCTTTATAAACACCTTAGTAATTCCAAGCAGCTTGCATAGGTTTATCGGTAGATTAGTCACTTTGCAAAGTCATTATTGATAATAACAGGGATTAATTTAGAAATAGTACACTGATTAAATCGTTACATACTGTTAATTACAAGTTTTTTTAACTGGTCTACTGAAGTCACAATAGAACTTCGTTGCAAGTGGGGTTGGTGTGTATAAATTTATATAGCATAAACAAATACCATATGAATGCATTAAAAACGAAAAATTAAGAATTTAATACGATAGGTTTTCTTTATAAATGCTTAATAATGAAGTCCGTTAAAACTGCAACTGCAGTTCGTAGTTGAATTATCCATTCGGTGACTAAACATTTTGGAAACTTCATTGGTTTTCAGTCGGGTTACAATTGTTCCTTCTGATCACCAATCTAGATTTAGTATTATGAATTTAATGGAGATGCATTTGAAAAGTATTTAAAGTAAAAAGAAAATTCACTCATGGGCTGAATTTGGTGAGAATCAGGATGTGTTCGATGGATTGCATTTCTAAATTGTTGCAAGTCGTATAGACTAACGTAACCATCATTGAATACATTTCCTTGCATTTGGCACGGCATTCTTTTGTAAACAGATAGTTCAGCATTAATTTCAATTCAACTTCTACGCCAATTAATAAGTTATTAATATTGTATTTTAAACCTGTTTTCTGATAAACCTGAAGTAGATCTTTGATCATGAGATCCGTTTGTACCTGCTGGTCTGATATACAAGTAAATCATAAAGGCTTGATTAGTTTCTTGTATAATATAATTAGTAGTAGCCCTTACAAACCTCAAATTTAAATACGCTATCCATTGGGCGTCATATGGATCTGATAGATTTCGAGGGAGTTGGGAGTACAATTTCCTAAAATTTTCATCCACTAAAATCCCAGCAGGGTAGATTATTTTAAGTTTGGTAAATTTTACAATTTCATCAGCAATGGAGTTCATTTTAAGCTCTGTTGACAGAAATGGTTGACAACTTCGTACCTTTAGACCGTCTTCTGCATATTGTATATAAAGCATACATGAAAATTATCGCATGACTAACAAATTTATATGCAAAAATATGCAATTATTTACCACAAGTCACAAAACAAGTGATCGAAAACGCACCCGGGAATCGGTCTGGAAATCGGATAAGGAAAGTCCCTTCTTCCTTATCAGCAACCTTCGTCTCTGCGGAATCTCTACTAAGGAATCCTGCGATAAGATTTTGTTTCCACATCCTCTTATGTATTGGATGCTGTAGCAGTTTTATTGCTGAATGAAAAAAATCCCAGAACGAAAATTTTTGTTTTATAATCTTTCCTTTTTCGTTGACTGTGTCAACTCCATCGAATTTGCGTCGTGTCAATTCAACAAAGGTAATTTCGTTAGAGCAATTAAGCAAGTCTACATCCTTCGGTTCCAAACTGTAAAAGAAGTTTAGAAATAAAGGTTAAAAAAATAGTAACTACTTTTGGATTTTAAAAGATTGTTCTAACTTTGAGAAAGCCTTTTGTTTAAGATATTCAAGGTGCTCATTACTGAGACCTGGCTCATCAGGTTCTAAGTCTAAAATCCGTTTAAAAAATGCAGAAAAGATGATAGCTACTTTGGTCCAAGGGAGTCGATCTGGGACTTTGAATGTTTCTCTTGTTGGTCCATTAGTTGCATAATCCCAAACCAGAACTGCTGTTGCAAATGCATCTTGGCTCGTATGAGAAGACATTGTCATTGGAAACGATGTTGTCCAAATCTAAAACGCAGTAAGAAGTATTTATTTAATGTATTGTATACATGATACAGGTATCATTTATGCAGGGTTGGTAATTTTTCAAAATTGCTTTTATTTTTGATAAAAAATGGCGAAGAAAAACCCACAATTTTCAATCCTTTTCAAGAAATAAAATTTCACCCAGTTCTTTTCTCTTCAATTTTATAACATTTCGATATTTTTCAGTTGAAACTTTAATTGCCAACCCTGTACATACGTAGGTATGTATAAGATATTATTTTAAATCAACAAACCTGAATCGGTTGTCCAAGAATGTTTATAGTCGTCGTAAACAAGAAGAACATTTTTTCTTGCATTACAAAAAGATTCTCCTTTCTCTGTCTTTCAATCCTTGTCAGTTCAATTGAATCGTAATGAGCTTCTACTAGTTGGGAAGATTGATGAGTTGAAAACGGCTTGGATCGGATATTAAATTGAGATTTGGTGTTGCTTTCAAGCATTGAAATAGCATTCTGCTTATCACGGTATAGAATCTTTACTTGGTCTTCGTTAATCAAAGAGATTTTGACTTGAGCATTAACGTCGTGACATGGGAACAGGGATTTCCCAATCAGAAGACAAATCTTCAGTTTATTCACTGTTGATTTTGATTTTGCTACTTTGATTGTTTTAGGCTGTTCAGTGACCAGGAAAGTGGCTGAGGTTAATTGGGTTATAAGGTTTATTATCTTTTTATCTGAAAATGAATTCAAAGTATACAGTGATTAGTCTCAGTGATTTGTATAGCTCAAAAATCCCCAAATTGAACCATCCGATTTTGATGTGGTTTTGCTACTTAAAATTCTGAACGTCCAGAAGAAAGAATTTATATGCCACAAAAAATCGGTATGGTTCATGAGATAAACTCATGCGGGTTTTCATCATCAAAAAATTAGCATAGAAAAGGCTAGGCCAAAAACGGTTAAAAACAAAGAAATTTGCATTTTTTTAAAGTGTCTCCATAAAAATACTTGAGACCGATCTTTTGTGGCATGTGCATTCCTCTTTCTATCCATTCAGGAGTTTGAATAATCCAACCGCATCAAAATCGGATGGATAGATTTTTAAAATGTTAATTTAAAAAACTTGGACAAATCACTGGGACCACTGTACTATTTAAATGTCATTTGTCTTGCTAAATACGCTTGCAACCTTTTAATTACAAAAATGCATACCAGTTTGGGAAAAAATGGAATAATTTATCCATTCATCCATCCACACCGCTGCCCAAATCTCCACATCTTTAACTTCACGATGGAACACCCAAAGATATTGAAAGAATTTTTCCACAACGTGTTGAAATTTGTCAATGCTGTCATTTCCGGATATTATTCCAACAGCAAGATGTTGTTCTTGAAATTTCCAATTAGATATATTGCTTAAAAGTTCCACCTGATCTTGAACTAGATAAGGAATGACTTCAACAATCTGACATTCGAACTCTTTAAGGGTAACTCGGGTCTTTTGGAGACGTAATTCTTGAGATTTGGTAAAAACCAACCATAACTTTTGATTAGTTATAGACGAGTCGGATTTTATTGATTCTAAAATCCCATTTGTATACGCAGCCATATTATTGATGTAAGGATCGATTTCAAAATCCATTAGATCCATCTTGAATTTTAAGATAAGTTTAAAAGGTAAAACTATTTACTTGTACTTCTATCCTCTTCAGCAAGTAAATCTCAACTATGATAGTTTTCAATAGTTTCAAAGATTACATATACATCAGTGACAAGAGATACCTAATTCTTTCTTTGTACATTTGTCCATCCAACGTTACTTTGTTAAAGGTTATTGAAGTCAAATAGGGGTGACTTGTGTAGGTACATATGCGTATTATTTATATTTGGCTATATTTATATCAACAAATACAATATGCTTTTAATAGCAATACAAAATTAGTCATAATTACATTAGCATGCTGCTTTGAGTAGTGTTGTGTTTTGCACTAAATACGAATATGTTATTCTTATTTATAGAATTAAATAAGATAGAAATATCACAATAAAAAAATTGGCGAAGATGTATTGGCTTATTTCAACTACGTGATACACACATTAGACTTTTTTTTTATTCTTTCTACAGATTACTTATGAGTAATAACTAGTAATAAGGTATGCCACATTATTACGACTTAACTTTTAAGATTTGTATTCACAATTCACAACCATCCTTAAAGACAAGGTTCATAAATATGGGTAGAGTTTTTGGATACGACACAATATCATTGGTATCTGAGTCTTGATCTTCTTGGGTAGACGAAGAGGATATAAAGCTCATTTCAGATTCGGTTTTAATAAGAAGCAAAAGAATATGAAATCACATGTAATAAATTATATAATGCGTAGCTACAATTATCATTTAGTATCTGCTCTTCTGTTCGTGTTTAAATGCGACTTGCTTTCAAGTATTCAGCTACCAAATGGGAAAATTCTCTAGATCTCAAATTATATCTTGTAAATTGTATACCCCTTAAGCTTCTAGGATGAATCAATGAATCTTTAGTATAAATAGTTGACAGTTAATAATACATGTAGTACATAATTTAAACTAGCAAATATCTTTTTGTCAGTTAAAGTGACATATCAGATATGTATCAGAATCAGAATTGAAGCCAGCTTCCGAATTCTCAAAAAATGATCTTTTTTACTCAACAACTTGTCATACACCAAGAATATTTTGAAATATGAAAAAAAAATATTTCCATCTGCAAATATCATTTGTTATAGTCGTATAATAGTTTTAATCAACTGCGAATTAAATAATAATGGGTTCAATATGAATGGGAACAATAAAAATTAGTGAGGTTGTGTGAGCTGATTATTATTTAAGTGAATACCAACCGGAAACCTTTCGTTTAGTTTTTTTTATTTGAATAAGTACTTTTTCGGTTAGATGTTTTTTTTTAAATTTAATTAAATTGGTAAAATAATAATTAGTAAATCAGTAATTATTGAATTTTTAACCCGAGCCAGGGCTTATGAGATTGGTATTTCTGTCTGTCTGTCCGTCTGTGACACGATAGTGGAAGAACCACTAAACCGTTTTGGACCATGTTGGGCTTAAAATGCGTATTAGGTCAAGGCCTTAGATAAGTTCGAAGATGGATTCAATCGGTTAAGGGGTTGACCCGTGGGGGCCTATTATAGTGGGTGTTTCTATGGATATGGGATTTAATATAAATTTATAAAAATGAAAATTATGGAGTCAAAACGTGAAATCATTAATTTATTTGCATGTTATACTTATTTAAATCAGTGGCTTCATTGTGGGTATTATAAACATTTAAAATAAAAATATTATTTTTTATTATTGTAATTTTGTTTATTTAGTTTAATAATGATGCTCATCAAGACTGAATTCACAATTAAATAAATTCTTCCTCGCAAGAAATTTTCGGAAACTTAACGATATGAAGGTTTAAAATCGGAGCTGCTGAGTTGTAAATGGTTGATCCTGTATTTATTGTGTTCACCGGTCTAAATTGAGTAATAATTTCATTTTAATCCAGATTAATTTGAAAAATATTTGAAGTAAAGATAGTACTTACTCATCCGCTGAATTTTTCGAAAATAAGGATGTAGCATATGTGTTGCGTTTCCCAATTGTCGTTGAGCCACGTCAGGTTGATTACAAAAACTATTATTTAGTTTAAACCTGTTTTCTGATAATACGGAAGTAGATCTTTTATCATCCGAACCGTTTGCATTAGGAAACACAAACACAGAGCGCGCTTTGGGTATATCTGGTCTGATATACATAAAATTTGAAAAGAAGTGCTTATACAGTTTTTTCCATAGTTAGTGGTAAATTGTTTGTAAATTTGAAAAAATAGTGATCCTTACAAACTATTCAAGTTTAAAGACGCTATCCATCGGGCGTAATATGGATCTGATAGATTTCGAGGAAGTTGGGCGTTGTGGGAGTACAATTTTCTAAAATCTTCATCGACCAAAATCCCAGCAGGGTAGATTATTTTAAGTTTCAGGTGTTTAACAATTTCATCAGCAATGGAGTTCATTTTAAGTTCTGTTGGCAGATATGGTTGACAACTTCGTACTTTTAGCCCGTCTTCTACATATTGCATACACGTAAAGCATAAATTAAATGAATGCATGACTAACATATGTATATGCGAAAATAAAGCTTTTTTTGAAGTTACCTACCACAAGTCACAAAACAAGCGATCGAAAACGCCCCCGGGAATCGGTCTGGAAATCTAATTAGAAAAGTCCCTTCTTCCTTATCAGCAACCTTTTTCTCTGCGTAATCTCTACTAAGGAATCCTGCAATAAGATTTTGTTTCCACATCTTCTTGTGTATCGGATGCTGTAGCAGTTTTATGGCGGAATGAAAAAAATCCCAGAACGAAAATTTTGTTATCGTGACCTTTCTTTTTTCATCCATTGTCTCAATCCCATAGAATTTGCGTCGAGTTAATTCGACAAAAGTAATTTCGTTAGAGAGTTTAAACTTATCCATATCTTTTGGTTCCAAACTGTAAAAATAAAGCTTACGAATAAAAAGTAAAAAATAGTATACTTGTAAATAGATGTCTAGAAAATTGTATTAACTTGGAGAAAGCTTTTTGTCTAAGACATTCAAGGTGTTCATGACTTAGACCAGGCTGATCAGGTCCTAAGACTAGAATACGTTTGAAAAAGCCAGAAAGAATTATCTCTACTTTGGTCCAAGGTAGTCGTTCAGGGATGTTGAATGGTTCTCTGCTTGGTCCACTAGTTGCATAATCCCAAACCAAAACTGCTGTTGCAAATGCATCTTGGCTGGTATGAGAGGACATTGTCATTGAAAACGATGTCGTCCAAATCTGAGGATCAGTAAGATGTATTTATTTAATCCCTTACATGCATCATCTATGCAAGGTTGACACTTTATCAAAACTCCTTATATTTTTAATGAAAAAGGCTGAAGAGAAACCCACAATTTGGGTTACATTTTACCATTTTCAATCCTTTTGAAAATATAAAGTTTCACTCACTTTTTTTAGTTAAATTTTATGACACTTCAATATTTTTCAGTTGAAACTTCAATTGCCACCCCTGTACATATGTATGTATGTATAAGATATTATTTTAAATCAACAAACCTGAATCGGTTGTCCGAGAATGTTTACAGTCGTTGTAAAGAGGAAGAATATTTTCTCTTGCATTACAAAAAGATTCTCTTTTCTCTGTCTTTTAATCCTTGTCAGTTCAATTGAATCATAATTGGCTTCTACAAGTTGGGAAGATTGATGGATTGAAAACGGCTTGCATCGGATTTCAAATTGAGATTTGGTGTTGCTTTCAAGCATTGGAATAGCATTCTCCTTATCACGGAATAGAATCTTGGCTTGGTCTTCGTTAATCAAAGAGATTTTAACTTGAGCATTTATGTCGTGACATGGAAACAGAGATTTTCCAATCAGGAGACAAACCTTCAGTTTATTCACTGTTGACTTTGATTTTGCAACTTTGATTGTTTTAGGCTGTTCAGTGACCACGAACGTAGCGGAGGTTAATTGGGTTATAAGGTTCATTATCCTTTTATCTGAAAATTCATACACAATATACAGGGTGTCTCAGTGATTTGTATAAATCTTTAAAATAAAAAATCTCTAAATCTATCCATCCGATTTTGATGCTGTTTTGCTACTCAAAATTCTGAACGTCCAGAAAGAAGGATTTATATACCACACAAAATCGGTTGGGGTTAGGGGATAACTAATGCGGGTTTTCATCGTTTAAAACAATTAGCATTGAAAAAGACTAAAAAAGGCAATTTTTAAAAAAAAGTAACTCCATAAAAAATACTTAATTATATTTAAAGCTTTTTGGCCTATCCTTCGGATCGCTGTGCTAATTTTCCAGAAAATAATGAAAAGCCGCATGAGTTATCTCCTAACCCCTACCGATATTTTGTGGGATATGCATTCTTCTTTCTATTATGCATTCAGAGTTTGAATAATTTAATCAAACCACATCAAAATCGGATGGATAGATCTTGAAAATTTTAATTTTAAACACTTGAACAAATCACTGGGACACCCTGCATTAAAAATATGCTCATTGTCTTGTTAAATAAGCTTGCAACGTTTTCATTACAAAAATGCATACCAATTTGGGAAAATATTGAATAATTTATCCATTCATCCATCCACACTGCTGCCCAAATCTCCATATCTTTAACCTCACGATGGAACACCCAAAGATATTGAAATAAGTTTTCAATAGAAGGTTGAAATTTATTAATGTTGTCATTTCCGGATATTATTCCAACAGCAAGATGTTGTTCTTGAAATTTCCAATTAGATATATTGCTTAAAAGTTCCACCTGATCTTGAACTAGATAAGGAATGACTTCAACAATCTGACATTCGAACTCTTTAAGGGTAACTCGGGTCTTTTGGAGACGTAATTCTTGAGATTTGGTAAAAACCAACCATAACTTTTGACCAGTTATAGACGAGTCGGATTTTACTGATTCTAAAATTCCGTTTGTATAAGCAGCCATATTATTGATGTAAGGATCGATTTCAAACTCCATTAACTCCATTTTAAGTAAGTTTTAAGATTAATTTAAGAACCTTACAGGGTAAAACTATTTACGTGAATCTCTATCCTCTTTAGCAAGTAAATCTTAACTATAATATTTTTGAATAGTTTCGACGATTTTATATACAGCAGTGACAAGATATACCTAATTGTTTCTGTGTACATTTATCCATCCGACGTTACTTTGTTAAAGGTTATTGAAGTCAAATAGGGGTGACTTAGGTACGCATATTTTTTTATATAACATTAGAGAAAGATATTATTTGTATTTGGCTATAGATCAACAAGTACAATATGCTTTTAATAGCAATACAAAACTAGTCATAATTACATTAGCATGCTGCTTGGATGTTGTAGTGAGTAGTGTGGTGTTTTGCACTACATACGAATGCATGGATATGTTATTCTTACTAATAAGATGGAAATATCACAATAAAAAATTGGCGAAGATGTGATTGCTTTTTTAAACTACGTGATACACAAATAAGACTTGTTTTTTATTCCTTGTACAGATTACCTATGAGTCATAAGTTAGGCCAAATTATTACGATTTAAATTTTAAGATTTGTATTCACAATTCACAACCGATACTAAAGACAAGGTTTATAAAGATGGGAAGAGTTTTTGAATAGGACACAATGTATTCGTATGTGTTTAGTCTTGATCTTGGCTAGACAAAGAGATGATACAAAGCTCATTTCAGATTCTGTTTTAATAAGAAGCAAAAGAATATGAAATCACATGTGATAAATTATATAATGCGTACCTACAATTATCATTCTGTATTTGCTGTTCTGTTCGATTTTAAATGCGACTTGCTTTCAAGCATTCAGTTAAATATAAAATGTGATAATTCTCTACATCCCAATGGTATGTGGTAAATATACTTCTGAAGCTTCTAGGATGAAATCAATGGATCTTTATTATAAATAGTTGACAATTAATAATACATGTAGTACATAATTTAAATTAACAAATTAAAGTGACATATCAGATATGTATCAGAATCAGAATTGAAGCCAGCTTCCGAATTCTCAAAAAATGATCTTTTTTTCTCAACAACTCGTCATACACTTAGAATCTTTTGAAATATCCAAAAAAAATATGCAAACTGCAAATTGCATTTGTTATATTCGTATAATAGTTTTGATCAACTGCGAATTAAATAATAATGGGTTCAATATGAATGGGAACAATAAAAATTAGTGAAGTTGGGTGAGCTGATCATTATTTAAGTGAATACCAACCGGAAAACATTCGTTTAGTTTTTTTATTTGAATAAGCACTTTTTGGTTTAGGTGTTTTTTCAAATTTTAATTAAATTGGTAAAATAATAATTAGTAAATCAGTAATTATTAATTATTTTAAAAGTTTTGTTTTACTTTAATCTTAAATTTATTTACGACAACTAACAAAATCTAATACAATTAGTATATATTTTTGGATTACATTTTAATTTTTATAAAATCTGTATAAAAATAAATTTAGTTTCTATTTTTATTCATTTGTAGTGCTCATGTAAGGTTTGTTGATCGGTTGACACGATTTATTGAACACAGAAATTTAAGTTTAATATTATAAAATTATCAAAATGCCAATAGATTATCTTCATTTTAACTTTTAACAATATGCATATTTTACACGACTCCAATTTATTTTTTTTGAATCTATCAATTTTCGAATTGAGCAACTTGTAGATATAGAAAGCTTTTTTGAAACAACAGTTTATTATTATAATATTTACTAGCACTGTCAAATAGACACTATAATTTAGATAAAGTTTATACTCCCTGATAAAGTGACCAGCGTTCGCAACCATCACCAGATTTTCTCTCAAGTTTCAAGGAATCAGCGTTGGTATAAATGTGTAATTGAGACAAGAGGGTTGCCAGCGCCGTT
>JAQGBQ010001328.1:0-12232 GCA_034698485.1 Vertagopus arboreus
TCATAGTTGGTTTTCGTTTTTCAGCCTTTTTTACTTTGAGCCACTCTACCAGAGGCTTAATTGTTATACCCTGAAAATTGCCATATACATTTTAGATCGTATTATCTCATCTATAAGGATAAAAAAGCTGAAAGTTCCTCATAAATATCAAGGAAATCGCATCAGACAGTTGACAGATATGAAAATCTACTTAATCTGTCATTGTAGACATGTTAAGTATCGAAACTCACCTGTACGAAAACGGTGAAGTACACAACAGTGATAGTAGTAGTAATAAACATCCTTCTTAATTTATCGTTGCAGTTCACTGCATCTTTTTCAATCAATAGAACCAATGCAAAGGCAACTGCTCCACGCAACCCTCCATACGAAATGACAAACTGGTCCACTCTTCCTAATTTATGCAATCGGAAACGATTTGCTAAAGCCGAGAGCCCAAGTGTACCTAATTATCGATATAGAGAACAAAAGGGTTGTAATTTATCATCCAAAATTCAAAGCAAATGTAAATGCAAGCAGCTATAATTACTAATCATACCCATGACTCTGTATATTGTGCAAAATACAATTGTGGCAGCGATGAATCCTGAATTCCATTCATGCTCATCGTGAATGGTGGATACTCCGAGAAACATGAAAATAATCGTTTCTGCCGAGCTGCTCAACATCTTCATTGCATATTTAACTGTTGTGTGGGATTTGTGGGATATGTTAGCTTCCACATAATTCTTCATTGTTATTCCACAGAATGTGATGCTGAAAATAGGTGGTATATTTATTTATTAATACTCTATCGATTGAAATTAATGCGCAAGCAAGAGAATTTTTGCTTCTAAATAAATTGGATTCCTCTAAAAATTTCATCGGCATTCTCTGCTGTCTCTGACAAGCGAGATTGAACAAAAACCCATAAAAAAATAATGAAAATCGATAACATGTTATTGGATTCGCCAAAATAATAAAAACTACAAATTTAGAACAGAGCCACAGCTTATATCGTAGTAAACAAACTCGTCTATTTACATTACAAACTTCTTCATTTTCCCGAGGCGTTGCTTTACAACAACTACAACAAAGACTACTGTTGGCAAAATCCATGAAATTGTTTAATGAAAAAACTTTTTTGACTGGAAGTTCTTTGTTGAGTTTTGAAGGTAAAAAATGATACTTACGAAAGAATACCAGACATGTGGAACGTTTCAGCACACAAGTAGGCCAGGTAGGCCATGACGAAAATGAAGACGGGCTCAATCACTCGAACATGGATCGTGAATCTGGTTACGAATCCAGTTAAAAATCCCCAGATAACTCCAATCGCTATATCAATTCAATCATTTTCATGTAATTCATATAAAGACAGTGTATAAAACAGAAAGTCCAGAAATGAAGTATTCACCTGTGCCTCCAAGCGCGACCACTGGAAATGATGCTACGCCTTTGACCATCTCAATCGCTGTTACCTTTTCAGGTCCCATCTTAGCATAATCTTCAAACATGTGGTAGAGTACCTAAAAATGCAAAGAATTGCGTTAATCATCGTGATATAAAAATAGTTCAGCGATTTCGATTTTATGCTTCATTGTGGATAACGCAATTTCATTACAATTTATTTGCGTAAGTTCTTTTAACAGAATATAATGACATTCACCAACCAAGTTAACCGACTGAATTCTGAATATAAAAATGGTGCAAAATACACCAGCTTGTTGTCGTTTGCGGTTTTTAGCAAAAAACATATTGTACATAATTAGACAGGCCCAACAGGTAATAACAGGTTTTCATGAAATATGAATGCAATATCCCTTGTGTCTGGAACTGTGAGAAGTACGTGGTTTTTAATAATGTTATCTCCAGTCCAGACATTTTTATTGATCGTAAAGTTGTGAGAGAAGTCTAATTTCTTTAAAAACAAATTTTTATTTCACAGCTTCTGCAATATTTTGTGGCTTGGGAATTATTTACGTTTTAAAATGTTAGACTGTCTCTAGATCTAATCATGGTAAAAATGTGAGAAAACAATAAAGGGATTAGTTTATAGTAAAGCCCTAACATAAGATTTAACATTTAAATGAGTTTTTAACATTGTAAATATTATGGTATATCATTTCGTCCATTTTTACCACAGTCTGTAACATTTTGCCATTTTAATGATATGTAATGTGGTTATGAAATAGAAACTGACTGCGATATTTTATCTAGAGATTCCAAGATCCAAGTGTAAAATAAAAATGTGTTGCATACATCCTTGTTTTTAACATTTCAAATTATTTTAGGATCACTTCACACCTCCCTTATCATAGTAATAAATCTTTTAATTCTACAACCAGCATCTAATAATAACAGAAACAATATGAAAGGTCCAAGTCACGACTCTGAGGAAGGTCACAAGGATCAACAAAATAAAGTACATGTATTTGGGGATAATTATAATGTTGACGTTTCAACAGGTTCAGCTAAAAGATGTAATTTATGTAAAAATTTGTTATGCAACTGTTAAAAAACAATTTAATTGAAGATCTCGCAAGGATCAACAAGCCCGGTGGGGGCTGTAGCAAATCTAAAAGCATCCAATTCCACAAAAGTGCAAATGTCATAAATTATTATTGAAATGAAAAGCGCTCGCAATAAAAGTTCCTTGTAATGTCTTATTTCTCTCTGTTCTTTATGCATCACATCTTTTGATAGTAATTGGCTAACATAATATTTTGACAGTTGAAAAGAATTGGATTTATGAAATGTGTCCAGTGCAGAGCCTTGCCTTGTAATTATGGGTATTTTATATGAAAGCAAAAAATCTAATAACCATGACCCAGCCCAAACCAAAGTCAAAGGATGATCTTCATTAAAGGATCTGCACATTCATCCTAACTCAGAGTGACTTGTGCACTAACCGGATTTAATAATGTAATACAATGGGTAAAAGCAAACAAACACATTCATCAACAAAACCCTATTATGACTTACCACAGTGACAGCATCGTTAAGCAAAGATTCTCCAAAGACGACAATGTACAAAACTTCATTGACATGGATTTCTTCAAACACGGCCAAAACGGCGACAGGATCTACAGCCGATATTAATGCACTGAATAACAAAGTCTGCAAAAGAGGAAGCTCGATTCCGAATCCGATCCAAGTTCCGATTCCCCAAAGTGAGAGCCCTGTAATTATTCATTAAAATTAATTGCAATTACAAATAACCTTCTACTCTCCTCCATTTTCTAAGTATTTGCTACTAATTACATCAACATACAGTGTAAACGAGTCGCTAATTGGGATAAATATTTACTTTCAAGCGACAAGCCAAGTTGTACAAATATTTTTTTCCGTGCTAACTCAAGAAGAAACTTGTCAGATTGCATAAACTTATAAACCACAGTATAACATAACTCATGGCATGAAAAAAGAGTAAGAAACTACTCAAGCGAATGGGATTTTTTTCTTCTAGTTTTGCGAGCAAATATTGGTATGACCTTCCCTAACATTTACAAGTTAAACATTCTAGAGGAGTTTACAAAGCATTAGTTAGTAGTGTCAGTGTCACAGTGACGATAATATTATTGATACAAAAGCGGTTGGTAAATTAACGTCATTGCCAATCTCAATCGTTTGTAGTACAAGAACTGCATATTTTTGTGGATATGGAAATTTTTGTGGATCATGTCATACGTTCATTCACAATTATAGCATTGCAATTAAACTGCACCGTTATCCTCATTAGGTTATGTCCATAGAATACATTTCAACTTACCAATAGTGAAAGTGTTCCACAGAGTTCCAACCACAGCCATAAGAAGAATTGTCCCCAGATTGTCGAAAAACAATCGGTTCGGCATGAAATATCCAGCATCCAATATTATAGGAGGGAGCATGTAATGGAAGAATGTCTTCGGTGTCAGGGGTGACACGTGAACGCTGTTCGTATGAAACAGCAATAATCCAATCACGACTCCCACAACAATTAGCAAACAAGATTCAGGAAAGATGTGACTTAGCTTCGGAGCCATATGAAAACCTGTAATTAAAAAAATACACACACAAAAATTATTTTTTGGCTGTCATTCATTTTCATTTTCATTATGTATTATTCACTTTCATTCGTTATAAGTGTGTTTTGTTAAATCAACTCAATCTAAAAGAAGGCGATGCCGATGACTTGACACTGCTACCGATCGTTAATATTATAATAAAAGCTGTTGGTGGTAGCAATATCAAGCAATCAATGGAAAAGGAAGTAAGGACACGAACGAGACTATAAATCTTAGAAGTAGTGACATGATCGATTGAATTCTCTCGACTACCTTGCCTTGTCATTCATGACTACACCTAAGGATACACTTGATGAAATACGATTCTGTCATCCCATCAGTACAATTCTAGGGACTATATTGTTTTAAAGATAAGGTTGGGGTCTATTATATTAGCTTCAAGAGATAAGTTCTTGCAGTTGCATAAGCGTTTGCCAATAATTCATCATCTTTGTCAAATTGTTCCTGGGATATACTGTAATATGAAATAGACTGAAATTGAATTTCTATTAAGTGTTTAGAAGTTGAAAGTCAAATATGCGACAGAAATTACGATGCAGACAAGACATTAGGTCAAGGCTGAACTTTAAGGTCATTTTAATAAGTGCTCTACCACGTAGTCGTGTGCTACTGGGAAGAATTAAGTATTCATTTAATATATAAAGACGAGTGTTTGAGGTTTGCTAGATAAAAGCACAATCATTTACCGGTGATAAAATTTAGTTACATTTAAATGTAATTAAGAGGGTGCGGAATTTCATTATCATCAGTCCATAAATCAGTAAATTGAATTGGAGCCCTTATACTTTTTGACTTTCCTTGAAGCAGTGGCATAAAATTAGACTATTTTCTATCTTGCACAGACAAAATTGCTGACATATATATTAGTAAGTCATTATTCGTAATTGCATTACAACTCTAATTACAGCCGTTTGATGAGTCTGAGCCATTCACGAATTCTATTAGCAACTTTTTTGATCAAGTACAAGTAGCAAGTAGACTGATCATTTATATCAGAGACATACATGTTTGTTCGTCTCATTTGGCAACAAAAAAGCTGCTTATATTTAATGACAATAACAAAGTTATTGAGTACTCTTGGAAATCGGGTTATAATTTGCATGTGCTCGTAATTACGATTCTTCATTTTGAATAACTTATTGTCTTTGACACATTTCTTTCATGTTCTTTCATGTTCCAAGCTTCCTACCAAGCTTTTTATGTAGAATTTTGTACGATGTATTCAGTTTTTTTAAGCCGATTGAAAATAAATATCTGAGTGATTTAAAACTCAATCATGATTGATTATAAATTTGTATTTTTTAATCTGTAAGTGAGTTAGTCGGTAAAATATATTTGATCATGTAATGCATTCCTGCAAATGTAACTTTTAGGTCACAAATGGGGATGGTAGAATTTTGTCTTCTGGGGTAACAGTGGACGATATCAGATTTTGCAGTCTTATTAATAACCATACCCGTCAATTAAACACGTTCCATGACAGCTTGAGTGATAATTAATGTATTTATTACTCAATTATTAAGTTCAAACTTAAATAACTATTAGATGCAGTAATTGGTAGATTAAAGCCTCATTATGAACACCCATGTTTCCCATCAGACACAATTATCTACACACTCATGTTACCTGTCTTTAATCAA
Organism: Vertagopus arboreus; assembly: GCA_034698485.1. NCBI lineage: Eukaryota > Metazoa > Arthropoda > Collembola > Entomobryomorpha > Isotomidae > Vertagopus > Vertagopus arboreus. The sequence continues at coordinate 5,690 of JAQGBQ010001328.1, forward strand.
TCAACGATTCAACACGTTCGTTTGTTTTTACCAACTCATTCGATGTATTTTTATAAACACGCTGTTGATTGATGCGTTCCCAAAAACATTTCCTATTCTTTAATTACATTCATTTTTTAAATGCTTAATTAAATATTCGTTACTTACGCTGCAAATATTTTAATAGCTACTATTAATAAACGCAAAGGAAATGGAGCCGAAAAAAAATTATTATTCATAATCATATTTTATTAATTGCGAAATTTATGGACTCATTGATTCCACTTGAATCAATATCAATACCACTTGTGAATTGAACCTATAATCAATACAAATAGTTCAAATATTCATGTTGTACAAGTTGATCAAATATTCCATTAATTCATTCTCTATAATAGTCAAGCTCAGGTGCTGGAAATATTTTAAAGGTAATCAACTAATCAAAAAATTTAGTGATTAGACATATTCGATACACTTCTACCTAAAAACACTTCAAACTACTTTTTTGTATACAATCTCATACATTGTAGCTGGACTGAAATTGAAGCTTAGATAGTACTTTTGCAAAAGGCGATTATTTTGAAGAATTGCATTGGCCATTTTCATTGAGAGTCGTAGTACTCAAAATGAAGTATATGTATGCCATTGAAAAGAATGTGATATCCAGAGTAGATAAAAAAGATTTGGTTTGATGGTCGAAAATTTGCAGACGACATGACATAGCACTTCCAGAAATTGGCATTGATTGCCTATTTCTTTATAGTTTGTTCAAATCATGATTGCGATGAAAAGAGGAAAGAAAGGGAAATGAAAACGAAATCCGGAAGAAAAAGAATGATTCATCACTTTATAAACATAAAGCAAACCGTGAGAGATACCTACTCAAGTCTCAACTCAGGTTTACTTAAGTTTTGTGTATAACGAAGTTATTCAAGGACAGATTAGTACTTTAGGCGACAGATTCTCCATTAAAAAGTTGTCTTACTACTACATGGCTGTACTAAACACAAGTCTCAGGCTTGTTAAAGTAATTGCCTTTGTAATTAGGGGTTTAAGGCTATTTTATAGATTGTCAGTCTGCTTGCGGTCTAGCAATATTGTTTTACTAAGCTCGTAAAAATTGACAAATTGTCAAGCGTTTAAGTCTGAACATGACTAAATGATTTATTGTGAGATATTCGTCTTTTTAATATACCTAAATATATGTGATAATATGGATTCTAAGTGTATAATGTTTTCTAGTTGATCTTCCTTCGTAATTATTAATGCGGTTTCCGAGTCAAAGCGCATTGCAATTATTAACATTGAACTCATTCAAGATTCCTGATTACTATTATTAGCAGATCATTTGGCATGCAGTGGACAACCTAATTCCAATTCCTCCTTGTTTTAGGCTTTGATTTTACAGCAAGGTGATTATTAACGATTACAGGGCGGGGGCCTCAAGTAGTACAAGGCATATTTTAAATGAAAGTCATTCTAGATGTGCCCTTAATAATCAGAATCACTCTGAATTGCGTAATTAAGCTCTTAACTATTTCAAAGTCATTCTGCATCTACTAACTAACTGCATGACTTTGTATTTAAGACTCTGAAAGATAAGAGTAATGAGCATAAACAAAGTCAAACCAGGGGTTTTAAGATTCTCGGATAAAACTCGAACAATTATCTTTAATTATCACTACTTAACAGCGGCAATCCCAACTGTCAATATAACACTTTTCTTTTTTTGCTTGTTGTGTAATTCCAATTTATTTACATTGCTATCTCCTATGTGTATAAATATAATATAACGAGCTGCATATATTTAAAGTTTAAAGTACGGATGGATTATGGATTTTAGAATTTACATCACGGAAGCTTGAACTGCTACCCTTCTATCAAACAGTATGCACATAATATAGTAACAGCCTGAATCTGATTGTGAATACTAACTGAATTCCCATGTGTACTGTACATACTAAAAGGAAGTTATCAGATAAGTTGATTATCCACATTTCAATCTGAAAATGTGCTTAACACTAATGATATTGTACGAACCTACCTCCATGTCATTTCAAATCGTCTTAAACTTTCGTAATAATAAAGATACGAAACCAGGGGGTAAGTATATGTATTTAGTATATGTCTCTGTTGTTAGTATTAACCGCATCGTTGAACTTTCCTTAATTTTTTTTATCACAATTGCAAAATTTATTTCAGAACTTAAGTGCATTTTACTACGAATGCAACGGCAGAATTATTGATACTTTAATACCTATAATTTAAAAAGCATCCATACTGTTAATTCTAATAAGATTGCAATAAACCAAGAAGCGTATAGATGCAGCTTGAGAACTGCAACTGATTGTTACTGTACAACATCTCAACCCGAAATAATTATTCTAAAGCTTCTTTTTCTCATTAATACTACTATAACACTTATTTTAAAGCTACCACGTATGTAACTAAAGCACTTTAGAACTCAACCAGATGAACCCAAAGAGTTCCAAGGTACGAAGATGAGGGTACCAGACCAGACCAGCTTCGAGGCTTTTTAGGAAGCATTGTTCTCATCATGGCGATCATCATAGCATGTAAACTATGAGGTCAATAACATTTAGGATGCAAAGCAGGTCTTTGAGGAGTAACGTCTAATGATTCATTTCATTGCGTGCATATGTACATACAAGCAGATATATAACTGTCTTACGGACTGCTATTTGGTTATTGTTTTTTTTTGCAAAGATTAATGTTTTGTGTCTTGCTAGTTTTGAATAAGGCTGAGATTATTATATAAGATATACAGATATTATTTAAAAAGTGTTATATGTATTTCGATTTCAATTGTACTCAACACGTTTTCGTAGTCAATGGTCTCACCCTTATCTTTTGTAACAAAAGGGATCGCTTTAAGAAAAGTCAAAATCGGTATGCATTTCTGATCATTATTATCGTTGGATACAGAAAAATGAATTATTTTTCGTATCCTCTTTTTAGTTCAATCATGCTGCAAATCTTGATTACCTTCCTCGCCTCCTCCTTTAATTTTCCTTGTAAAATACCTTTCACATGTGACAAGGCCATTTCATTTCGACAATCCTATTCTAAGCTCTGTCAGCTATCTCTTAATTATAATAGCTCTACCTCTCAACAAAGGGATTAACAGGTTTGCATAAATAAGCTGAGGTGAATGTTTGGATGCAGAACATTTATATATGCGTCATTAATATTATCATCATTCTTCAAACATTTATAAAAGCATTGTTTTATTATTATTGTGTATAAACAATTTGTGGTCTGGTCAGCAAGTCAACATTTAAATGTATTACACTTAAGAATTAAAAAGGAATTATGGAATGCATTATAGACACTATATTGTATATGTAGATACACAACCTTTAAGATTGTAGATGAAGATTTTTGCAACTACATACTATTGAACATGGAGATTAACCTTGCTTGGACATCGTCAGTTTTACAATAGTTGGATATCAACAATCAACTCAAGGGATCTAACTGTTTATTAAATAATTGTTAAATTGGTATGCATACTTGTGATTGTGTTGTGATTAGATATGTAACATATAGCAAAAAGAATATTTTGAATATGCAAGTGCAGCACTATGTCTCTATTCTTATGAATATTTCTCATGACATGAGAAGAATCGCAAATAAAAATAACTGACATTCTGTCAAAAATTATTTTCATTATCGCAAAAAATGTATGAGAAATTATTGTTAACATTTGTCACTACTGACGTCTCTTAACTTATCAAATGAGTTGTTACACACAACCTTTAGTATGTATTATTTCGCAAATTGTAAATTGACCAATAAAAACTGCATGTCTTCCTATTATCATCTCTGATGCTTATAATTATTCAGAATTAACAACAGCTTAATGACTGGTACTTAATTGTAAATTTAAGAAAACCCTGTTATTTAATATCTTAAGCGGTTCTTTGTCACAGGTTTCTATTAGACAATTAATATTATTAAGTGTTTTGCATTTTTTAAACAAGGAAAACCATAACTGCGACCAAACCAAATTAGGAGACCGTGGCATCTCATAAAATTAGAAATAGCAATTGTCTGGTACTAAAGAAAAGGAAAGTACATTTTTAATTATTAGAATACAATTGCTATGTTTATTTCATTCAACAATTATCTAGACTTGACGTCTGGACTTGTAGCAATTTTATGATAAAGAGTTTTAGTTTAATTCCAAAATATTATGAGTGGTTTTATGATTGACTTAACTACCTTATTGCCTTGTCTGTAAATAATGTTAGCACTTGTGATTTCAAACACCTCTTTTCTATAAATAAATAAACGCTTAATATGAATTTATGGAAAGGGGGTTTTCCCTCAAAAGTAATACTTGACAGTTTTTCCTAAGCATAAAAACAAATGACTAGACACTCATTAAATTAAATTATAACGAGTTTACGATTATTGAATTTTTTTTAAATGACCAAGGACGCATTATGAAATGACCGTTTCATAAGGCTCCAAACTTTCTTTAATAATGCCAAGACTTCCCTGAATAAAATTTATCACATCCAGCTATGTCTTTAAAAAATCTCATTGACATTAAATTTATGTCTGTAAACCGTTGTCAATTTAAGTATCTATAAATTCAATAAACCACCTTACACGGAAGTATGCTGACAAGAGATAATTACTATTTATAATTCCATTTTAAATGAATTTTTAAGCTATCGTAATAAAATTTAATTTATAAACGAAACCAAATCTTCTACAACAGAATTATTATACAATTTCAAAATCTAATAATAATGCAATGTATGATAGATTTTTCAAATACACAATAAAGTAAATATTAGGATCTATTGGACAAGCTAACATCACCCGGGTACTGTTATTATTCTGAGCAACTAGAGCAAAGTGAAATTGATCAAAGTCAAAGTAACCGGAAATGTTCTTTGTCTTGTAAATCTAAATCAGACTTACCTGTTTCGTCAACCCAGATTTCTACATCAACAAATAAAGAGTGACACAGTGATTGTGAGATCCATGTGCAAATTTCTCTAATCTTAGAAGCTAGTTGAAATAGAGACACTTTCCCAAACTCAGATAATCAGTGTCTGAATCAGATACGGTCAACTTTTAAAATTTGAATGCCTTTGGCTATTACGAAAATATATCTTACGGTGCTCTGATTAGATAGTACCTATATCCTTGTATGTATGCAATGATGACAATACCTATTGGATACATATTAGAGCAAGGCGAGGAAACAAGCGATTGATTTGGGATGCATGATAAAAAGTTTCTGTAGATACGATATATTTTTTAAATTAGACTTAATGGTTTTCAGGGACTTACCAATTTTGGCCAAACTGGCGCAAAAAATCCAAAGGGCGATAATGAACGGTGTTTCCACACCTTCAAAGTCTACTTTTGCTATCTGAATTCCATGAACCTCGTGTTCAGTTTCCGATTCTCCATGTTCAGGTTCATGTCCTTCGTCCGCTCTAAGGGCCGGTATCGCTTCCAAGGGCTTGACTCCCCGATTAGGACGATAAATGTCCGATGAGAAATCAGCACTTGAATAAGTTTCAGCCTTCACATTCGCAGATCGGATGTACACAGTAACTAAGTAGTAGCCAACGACAAGCCAAAAATATTTCCTAGAGTTGTGTCCATATTGCGGAGGAACCCTCGGTCTGTTGGCACGAGGACCAGGATCAGGACCAGCATTTGCATATCTAATCTCAGGCATATTGACACTTTCTTAAAATCACAGACAATTGTTATAGTATTAATTATTCTGCTTGTAACTTCATGTGCAGAAGACGTAATTGATAATCGTTGTCAATAGTACAACTCCAGAGTTTTTACAAATGCAGTCAATCTCAATGTCTCAAGCGTACTTGAGAAAGGCTTATATAATATAATTGCCGGTATGGTCAGTTTGGTTAGATACTTAGTATTCAACAAAGGATATTATACGAAAGCCATTTGTCACAATTTTGTTTCCGTCTCATCACCATTGAATCACGTTTTATAAGTTACCAAACTATCACGATTCCATTTGTGGAAGTTTTTTTTTGGTTTTCCTTAAGACCGGGATGGCATTGAGATTAAGAACGGTGATCTATTGTAGGTTGAATCCAGAACTTAGAATTTCAGATGCTTAACGATAAATCTTCAACTTGTGTCCAAAGTCCAAACGGCGTGTTAACACATTGTACGTGACATCAATTCCAGTGAAACAATTACTTGGAAGTTAAAAGCCTGCAAAATTATAAAAAAAACTATAATTCTGCTAATGCTACTACGTCACTCGAAAAAATATTTTTACGCCTGAACTAATTGTATATACGTAAAATGAAAATCAAAATTGCTCACTCTCTTCACACATTAAGTTCATACAAAATTAAAAACTGTAACTTGTAAAGAAGCATGGTATATTTTTTTTCTATAATTTGTACCAGAGAACTTGACTAAGCACTCTGAGCACGGAAAGCCCCTTATTATATACTAGTCAGAAGCCCGTCTTACGACGCGCGCGATAAAATTAATAGCCAAAGCTGATGTTGTTCAAGTTTATTTTAC
>JAQGBQ010001329.1:0-12231 GCA_034698485.1 Vertagopus arboreus
AGAAAATGCTCTTCAAAATAGCCATTCAAGAAAGCGTCAATAAGCCATGAATGTTCTAGGTTCGATTCCTAGCAAGTTTTTTCTGACTTTCTGATTGAAATTTGGCTGGTTCAAACTTTCCTATTGCATATGTATCTCTATTGTGTGAAATTAGTCTTTTTACCACTATAAACTTAAGCCATTCGTAGATCACTTTAAAAGTTTAGAAAATTAAGACTAATCTGAAAAACAGTTTTTAAACCTTAAATTAATAAGTATTTCACTTGAAACAAATAATTTTAATCGATTTTTTTATTTAGGGATCATCACAAACCTATTATGCTGATGATGACCCACCACCATCTTATGAAGAATATCTCAGGCATTTCAAAGAGATTGACACACCTATTCCTGTACCAATTATATCATCGAATAATAATACATCAGAGGGTACTGCTAATCCTTCTGACTTTGTTATTTCAGGAGTATTAAACGCTAATAATAATGATATTCCTATTACTTGTCATCTTGACCTAGGCCCGAGATTAAGTCGGGGGTCAGATGTGGGTTTAAATAGATCTGTAAACGGAAGGGCTTTAGCTTTGAATAGATCGCGAAATTTTTCTGAAAGTGAGGTGGGTGTGGCTGGGGCAATTAATCTAGGTTTTGTCGAGGACGAACCGTCAGAAAGCTTTTCGTAAATCCTGTTTGTCATAGTTAATTTTTTTAAAATTATTATTGTTACCATAAACTTAATCATAATGAAGATTGTAAAGCTCGGAATTATTTTAGGGTATTACATTTTTAATGTTCAGCTGTTTTATGCTATTTAATAGCAACTTATAAATAAATATTGACAACTTGCAGATTGTTTCAATTTCGAAACCAATTAAATATGCATGAGTCTGTTGTATAATAGCCATTTTTTAAGATTCAAATTGCAGTATATCAAGAACGATTTAAAAAGTTAATTTTCATCAAAACAAGATAACGATTGAATTCAAAAGCACAATTAAGCAATATAAGAATTTTGAGAGTTATGGTTAAGGTTTTATTAAACTTTTAATTAAAAAAAAAAGTTGCATCTTCTTGATATCTTTATATGAAAAAACAAAAAAATTATTTCTTCTGATTACACTGGTTCATTTTGTTAAAGTATCGTTTGGCTTCTTTTGCCTCTCGAGATAACTTGAGTGGTCGACGGACCGTTGGAATTGTGACATCTGAAGAACCACAGGAGGTCTCAGATTCGTCACTTCCATCGAAACAATCCAAAACTGAAAATTAATCATAAGGCTGAAAAAAATTTACTCCATGGCCAAATAGTGACAGCAAATTATTTATGAATCACCTTCACCATCGCACCAATATATTTCCTTAATACATTGACCACTTTCGCATCTTACCTAAAAATAATTTCGAATATATTTAATTTAATTTAAATAAAAATATCGAATTTAAAAGTCTTGAAAATAAACTGGCTCACTTCTCCATCATTGCAAGGACAATCGATCTAAAAAAAAGCCATACATTATAATTCTAGATTCTATTGAACAAATGTACTTATTTTTTATTCTTATTTTTTGTTACCTCGTCGTCTTCATTTGGGCAATCAGAATACTATTAATAAAAATAAATTGCTGTAATTCATTAAAATTTTAATTTAAGATATTTTTTTAAGTACATACCTGATCACAAACCCAACCACCAGGAATACATTGGGTGCTATCTTTACACTGATAACAAGGAGGACATTGGTCACCCTCATCGTCACCTTGCTTTACAAAAGAATTTTCAAATATTTAAATGAGTTGTAGATTAATTAAAACACTTTTTAACCTCAATTATAATATTGAATATTCACTTATTACTTACCGGGCAGTCCACAAAGTTATCGCACAGCTTATTAATAATTAATTGATAAAAAATAATTATTATTAATTGATTATACTTAATTATCTTATTATATTAATTGATACTAATTATTGCATCGGCATACCCATAAATTTGGAATACAAAGGCCAGTGCCATTGCAAGAATATCCGGGACAGTAGCAATCGATTTCATCACTGAAATCGAAGCAGTCGTTATCTTGATATTAAATGCAAAATATTAGACACAGTGTTATTTATTGTATGTTAATTTATGTTATTAATTCAACATTTTACCTCCGTCACATTGATTAGCTGACGGGATGCAGTTGCCATTATCACAGGTAAACTACACAGAAGGTATTAAACAATTTTAAACTCGCTTATCTTTGTTTTAGGTTTACTCTTACAGCTAATAAGTCAATGATAAGCAATTGCATGACTTAATTAGTTCATTTCAATCAAACTATAAAATTATGCTTAAAATTCTAATAAAATCTGTTGGATTTGTTTTTAATCAACATATAGAAACCAAATTTATGTGGAATACACACACAGTGAAAACCTAAAAAAATGAAACCAAAATTTGGATATCAATTTGAAATTCCCAAATTTTTAATTAACATTGCGACCAGATTACTGCTGAATGAATTTTAAATAGCTTTACTTGATCTCCTGAACATTTTTGAGCAACAACTACGACAAAACGTTCCAAAAGCCCGATGGCCAAAGCAATGACAACCTTCATTTTGAAAATTAATATAGAATACTTTGTAAACTTTTTGGAAGCTATATAATATACAAATCACCGAGTTATTTGAGCTTACTTTTAAGCGTATTTATACAAATTTTAAAACAAGGAAAGAAATTGGATATCCACACGAGCCAGATAGGATATCTTTTCCCAAGCTATTAATCAAAGTGAGACAATGAGATTTTTATTTTTCTGATCGGTGTCATATTGAATTGGGTGAATTTTTTTTGTAAAATTCTTTATAGCGTTCCAGGATAGGCTTATTTTAAAATGATTAAAGAACAGAATATGCAATAAATTGTAAAAAAATGACACGAGCTATCCTATCTTTATATCAAATAGACCTCGGTCTTCATCTGCTTCCTTAGCTATATATTTAACAAAAAGAACGTTTTTATTTTATAACCTACCAAGAAATTGTAGTTCTGTTTAGTTTTGGCGTCAGCTTGACTTAAATAAATCATGACATTTGGAATGAAAGAAAACTCGACAAGTTTGAAAAACTTGTTTAAAAACATCATAATGAAGTTTGTCAAATTCGGAAATGATTTAGGATATTAATTTTTTAGTTTCAATCTCTTTTGTGCTATTTAATTAACGTATGCAGTATGAATGAATATTGATAACTTGCAGATTATTTCAATTTCAAAGCAATTGAATACGTATGAGTCGAGCCGAAACTCATCGATGCATCAATAAATTCTCGATTTCTTTAATCTTTGGGTACAGTTTATCAAGTTTGGTTCAAAAAGTTAATTTTCATCAAAAGTAGAAAACAAGATTTTAAACATCACGGTTAAGATTTTATTAGATTTTTTTAAAAATTTACACAGTATTCAATTCTTCATATAAAAAACAACAAAGTTATTTATTCTGATTACACTGGTTCATTTTGTTGAAGTATCGTTTGGCTTCTTTTGCTTCTCGAGATAGCTTGACTGGACGACGAACCATTGGAACTGTGACATTTGAAGAGCCGCATGAGATCTCAGATTCGTCACTTCCATCGAAGCAATCCCAGACTGAAAATTAATAATTATTCTAATTGTAAATTGGGCTGTAAAAAAATGTATCAAAACAAAACAATAACTTTAAATTACCTTCACCATCGCACCAATATATTTCCTTAATACATTGACCATTTTCGCATCTTACCTAAACATTATTTCGAAGAACATTTAATTTAATAATGAAACAATCAAATAAAAGTTACAAAATAATCTGACTCACTTCTCCACTATTGCAGGGACAATCGACCTGAAAACAATGACGTGTTTTAAAATTTTGCTATTATAATTAAAGTTACTTATTTATTAATGTTTTGTTTACCTCGTCATCTCCACCTGGACAATCGGGATACTAGGAACAAATATAATTATCATAAATAAGTATAAATTGATCTAATGAATTAAATGTAAGGATACATTTCTAGCACTTAAAGTACATACCTTATCACAAACCCAATTGCCAGGAATGCATTCAGTGCTACCTTCGCACTGATAACAAGGAGGACATTGGTCACCCTCATCGCTACCATCCTATGGAACAATAAAATTTCCGAATTAGAAAGCGTTCTAAACCAATTAAAACACTTATGTTATTAGGCACATAGTCAGTCATAATTTAATATTAAATATCTCAAAAACTACTCGACCGATTTTCAAATTTAATAGCTCATATTAAAGATAATTTAAAGCTTAATTAATCAATTAATCTTTAACCGTACAGGGCAGTCGTCGTAGTTGTCACAAATCCAGCTCTCGGGTATACAGGTACCAGTGCTGTTGCAAACGAAGCCGTCGCAGGGACAGTTGGTCTCATCACTGAAATCTCCGCAGTCATTATCTAAATAGAAAACATTGAAAATATAATCAGTATTACTAATTATATTATTTGTTGATTTTAAAGTTAAATCGATAATTGATAATTACCTCCGTCGCATTGATACGAAGCTGGAATACAGTTACCATTGTCACAGGTGAACTAAACAGATGAATAAGATATAAAAATAAACACATTTTCTTTTACAGCTAATAAATAAGTAAAAGAAAATTAAAAATGTCTCATTAGACTCTTAAATTACTTAAAACCAGACGATGCATTAAATAAACTAAAGTCTAATTTATTAGAAATTTAGAATGTAGGCAGGCTATAATTTATTAGATTTCGTGAGATTAGAATCATTTTTACAGAAAGTTCTCCAGGTTGCTGATTGATTTTAGCAATAAAAATATTTTTTATCTAAAATCGCCAGATATTATTTTCAAAAACAATTAACTGTCCAAATGTACATTTTATCCCCTAAACGAGTAACTCGCACCTATTCAACAAGCTGTAAATTTTAGAACACAATAAATTGTGTTATTTATCGTGCATTGAAAACGTAGTGTACATTAACTTTGTTAATTAATAACAATCGGCGAGTGATAATAAATGAATAAATAAATAATTTTAGTTAATTTTACTTGTTCTCCTGAACATTCTTGAGCAGCAACTACGGCAAAAAGTCCCACAAGTCCGACGACCAAAGCAATGAGTAACTTCATTTTGAAAATTTCAAAGTTTGAAAAAGAAATAAGGGATACTTTGTGAAAGCTAAAATACAAATCACTAAATTGTTTGAGCTTACTCAAAACTCGAGTATTTATACAAATCTTAAAATCAGGAATGAATTCGGATATCAGAAATCAGAACGAGTCAGATAGACTGTATCTTTTCCTAAACTATAAATCAAAATGAGACAATGACATTTTTATTTATTTTGATGTCGACGGATTATTGATCGTTGTGATATTGAATTGGATGATAACAGTCTTTGTTAAGTTCTTTATAAGCGTTCCAAGATAAATTTATTTTTAAATGATTAAAATCACACAATTTGTTCCTAATTGTAAAAAAATTGACACGAGCTTATCCTATTTTATTATCAATTTGAATTTTGTTTGACCAAATTGATGCAAATTAACCTTGGTCTACATCTGATTCTTTGGTTAAATATTTAACAAATATAGCCGCTTGACTTATATAAATTTTGACAGTTTGAATTCAGTATCTTAGTGTATTGTAAATTGAAATAACATTACAGGTTATTTTTTTGGCAAATTTTAAATACTCATTTACTCTGCTTATTGGTTGATTAAAAAAGTGTCACTAAATAGTTCATAGTTTTTAGATGCATTTATTAATCTATAAATTCTACAGTCAATTTTTGATTGATTTATTTCCTTCTTCCGTTAAAAACCTTAAAATGTAGAAAATAATAGTACATACAATACATGCTCATAGAATTTGAATATAATATCAATTTATATGCTGTACATTGATTTACATTATTGAATGAAAAGGGTACATAGTCGAAAATTAAAAAAATCACACAAAAAAAACAGATTTAAAAATAATAATAATAATATGCTTCGTTTTTTTTGGCCAGAGTTTTTTGGTTTAAATATTTGTATTGAGACTGTCTTGCACCAAGTAGATTAAATGATTAAAAATGTCAGTCTATATTTGCATAAATAAGCAAATCTGACGTTTTGTCCGTGATTTGGATTTTTTGTAAGAAAAATCTGAAGAGATAATTACTATCAAAATGCATTATTTAATATTGACTAATCGCTATCTTCAATTGCTGAAGAATACACATAATGCTAAAAATAAGATGCGGAAATAAAATTGAAACGTTGGCGATTGAAGTTTAGAATTTTTTATTTGAATCAGTTCGTTGTTTTAAATTTTGACATTTTAAAAATAAATCTCCTTGTTTTTTGAAAATATTCCGTAAAATAAATAAGACACGAGTCAGTTTATTACATTTACTTCATCAATCGAGCCCTTCTGGCCTTCATTGTGTGGATTTTGTTCCTGTTCATGGAAGATTTCTTGGGGAAGGCATGGAGTCTTGGAACTCGTCGTGGAGCCGGTGTTGTCTCTGGCTCTTCCGGTGTGGATTCAATTGGCAATTCAGTTGTTGAAACTGCTTCAGTAGTTGTGGTTGCAACGGTGCAGTTTTCTAAAAAAAAAAATTAAAAATTACATTTAGTATACTTTCGATTTTGAAAAATGAACGACTTAGCTCAGGCAAAATACGAAGATGTTTTCTTCGTTTTAGATTGGTTAATTCAAACTCAATATGACCAATCAAAAGACAGTAGCTGTTTTGGGTGGAGCCTACGACAATCTTATTACTATGCCTGACTGAACTTGAGCTCAATATATGTTGAGATGGGGCGTTTAGATACAATTTGGTATCCAAATGCCCCGTCTCACCGAACGACTTTTTGGTTAAGAACATACTTTCATCAGATCCATCGAAGCAATCCCAGATACCGTCGGCATCACACCAGTATTCTTCTTTAACACATTGGGAGCCATCAGCACAATGAGTTTCGCCAGTTGGGCAGGGACAATCCTATTTAATAATATGACATAAATACATTAATAAATGTGCTAGACATTGACTACTTTAAAAAATATATCTAAAATACAAAATACTTTCATCTTGTACTTCCGAAATTACGAAATTATATTTTGTATTTTGACCAAATGTATGGAATTCATTTATGTACCTTCTCATCTTCTCCTTCTGAACCTGTAAATACAAAAAAAACATACATCAAAATCAATATCTTTAAAATGCAATATCTCAAAAACCACTGGATCGATTTTCAAGTTTAATAGCTCATTTTAAAGCTAAATTAATGCACTTTAGTTAGTCCCTCACAATCTGTATAACCGTCACAGATCCAAAAATCAGGGATGCAGATGGTGTTTTCGCACACAAACTACGTCAAACAAAGGAAAAATATCAATTAAACACGTCCCAGAATTAATTTAACGCTCCAGTTTTTAATAAAAGAGTACTTACATCAGTTGAATCGCATGGACAGTTGAATTCATCAGAACTATAAGGAAAAAGATTAAATTTGTTTATGATTAAAATTACAAATCAATGAAGATTAAGGATGACTTACAAATCTCCACAATCGTTGTCAAAATCGCATTCTGTACAAAGAAAAACAGTAAATAGTATTTATTAAAAACATTAATAAAAGACTACGTATACGTTATAGATATAATTAATTGAAATTTAAAATTACGATAAGACCCCGGGATGCAATTTCCATTGTCACATTCGAATTGACTGGGACCGCAATTTTGTGCCGCAACAGCAGCGACCAAAGCGGCCAAAAGAATGAAGACCTTCATGTTGACGATTTAAAATAAAATGTTCAAACCGGTTGAGAAGTTTATGAGCAATTAAATTATATGCAACTCAGTATCGTCTATTTATACTCGAGTTTTCAAGGTGTACAAAGCAACGAGATGAACGTGGACGTTATGATTACAATCGGGATTAAGATAAGGCTAAATTGATCACCAATTATCTTCTCTGATGACTGGAGTCTGGAGTTTACCCATATTTTTGATCATTTTGTAAAGTTCCGTTCATAAATCACGTTTTTAGGACATTTTAACAAAAACAAATAAAACTTGGAATAATAAAAAAGAGATGTTTTAAAAGTCAAACTTATGACATAACTAAGCCCGTTGAAAAACGGACTAAAAAGTCATAGAGTTTTTTGTGTAAGAACTTCAAGATTTCCAATTTTACTTTTTTAGCGTTACTTGGTATTTGAAAAACTCAATTTTGTTATAGGACTTAGCTATTACAAAAACCGCTCACAGCATAGGGAAAAATACATGTAAAAATCATTTATATAATTTAACTTAAGTTGGACATATAAAAAAATTACAAGATTTAGTAACTTATAATTAAACCAAACCACATCGTTGGTTGATATGTTGGTGGGCTGAATTGAGAATGCCGTGACCTTTGACCCCTTAAACTGACCTTCGAAAAAAAACTTAAAAAAGCTGATTCGTTCGACTTATACTTAATTTCTTCATTTGTTTCTTCATTCAATTGCATATATATTTATTTCATAAACATCATTTCAGAACGGTCCTTTATGGCATTTGAATATTCGGTCGGAACCCTTGTCGAGGTAACAATACTATTTATTTTAAACATTATCCTTGTACAGTTGACAGTAGTCCAGGGTTCGTTGGGATTTTATTCTGATAAGCTTATCTAATTTGAACTACTTAATAAAATAATGTCATGATGAGTGATCAAATGTTAAGCTTATTTTTTAAACCGCTGATTTTTTTAATGCTATGATATGTGACAAAGAATTGATCGATCACTGTCAATAATACCGGCGGATGAGGGACTGTTTTTCAGAGTTTTTCATGATCGTCACCATTGTCATCATTGAACTTTAAGTTCAAACAATCAGACAATGAAGCTATTTTAAACTGGTTGAAAAAGTTATCTGGATTGACATATTGACACGTGTATTAATTTACGTAAATGGGTCGCTTGTTTTGGCTGGACGGGGTTTGTTTCAAGGTTTGTTGAGTAAGATTAGTATGATATGGCACAGAAGGATAAATTAAATTAAGTCATTTTCCCTGTTTCATTCAAGCCTTTATATCAATCAAAATGATTTGATTCTCATTTTGACTTATTGAATTGAAACACTAACACTTAAGCTGGAAAGGCAAATTGTAATAACAATTCAAATTTTTAAAGAAGTATAATTTTAAGAAACTATGAATGAAAATGCTTTTTATTAATTTCAAATCGTAGTTTTCGGTAATATAAGTATTATAAATTTTTTAGTTTATTCAAATCCATGCTGCTGATAAGCATCGACCGAAAAAATGCCGATCAACTAAACCTGCGAACCATTTTATATACACTTTAATATTTATTCATCAAACTAAATACATATCAGTGCAATATTAATTAGTTTAAAAAAAACAAAACAAATTGACACTTAATTTAAATTTGCCTAATATGTAATATGCATGCTGTACAGCACTTCAATATTTAACAATGCAGTACAAGTAAAATATAAATTTTTTTTTGAGAGAGATGGACACTTAATCTCAATTTGAAATAGCCTGCATATGTATTTGTATCATATAAAAATTAAATGTTAAAATTCCTCCATAAGTTAATTGTCCATTTTTAAATCTATATTTCCTGAAAATCACTTTATTGTGTCCATTTCTCACGGTTCAGTTGCCTCACTTTATTAAGCTAGCAGTCATTGTAACCTCAAGTTTGACGTTTTCATGCAAATCTCAACTGGTTTGTCATCATCTCACAATTTAATTGGTACTTAACCGTTGCATCTAGTTAAAGTAATTTTTATTTATTGTCTTTCAAACACATTGTCTATTTCTATTGTTCTGAGATATTGAATCTCCAATTTATAAAAGTTTCAATTTACCTCATCTAAAACTAAATTGTCTTCTTTAATTTAATTATAATTCATCTGTATAAGTCTATAAAACGTTAATTTATCATTCTTCATAATGTTATCGACCTAACAAAGAAGCATTTCGACACAAATCAAATTGTATAAAACCTAAACATAGTTATTGATAAGCGGGTTATCAGTACAATCAATATCAAATTAAACTTATAATTAATTCTCATTTAGCATTCAGAACTAAAGAAGAAGTTATTATAATTTTCCAATAAAGTTCGATATGGAGATTAAATACGAAGAAATCAAAGGTCCATGGGCGGACAGACTTTTGTCTCTACAGAACAAAGCCGTTTACCCGGAAGTATTTGGTCAATTCGGGCCTGAAAAATGTTTCTTGCCAAAATTATTCTCAGAGCATTTAGAAACTATTGATACTTTATCAGTTCGGAATGATGACCTTTGGATTTGCTCGTTTATTAAAGCAGGTTCGTTAAATAAATGTTATCAATAGAATATTCAGTAGAATGACACATTTCTCACATGTTTTAAATAGGAACAACGTGGACCAAAGAAATGGCTTGGCTGTTGCAGCACAATTTGGATTTTGAAGCAGCTATGGTCAATTCTTATGTCCGGGTTCCTTATCTTGAGTAAGAAATTCTTAGGCAATTCTCTAAAAGTTTTAAGAAAACTACTTATTTCCGGTTGAAAGTTGAAACATAATGTAATTTTATGAAATTTCAATGACAAAATTATGACAAATTAAAAAACTTCCTGTTTTTTAATTAAAAAATTTGGAAAATATCATTGAAATAAACAAAGTATTCATAATTTTAAATTTTTTTCCTCAAATTTATAAATGTTTTTAAAAGTTGTTTTTAAAAATTATTTTTTTTTGTTCTCCCAATTTTCGAAATTTTTCAGAAAAATATTCGTGAAAAATTAAAATGTTCAAATTGTGCTTATTTCTTGTTAGATTTGATGCAACCTGGAGTGTAGCTTCAGTAAGTGACAAAATGAAAGAAAATATTTCAAAGCCCAACTCGATGGAAATCGTTAAAAATCTTGAATCCCCGAGAACAATTCAATCTCATCTCCCCTGGAGTCTTCTTCCTCGAGAAATTCGAGAACTCAAAAAGAAACCAAAAATCATCTACGTTGCTCGAAACCCTAAAGATGTCTGTGTATCTTTCTACCATCACCGGGTTCTTATCGAAGGATATTTAGGGACGGTCGATGAGTTTGTCGATGAATTCATTGCAGATTTCTGTAAGCACTAAATTCATTTTTAAAAAAATCCTGTTTATTTAGGTGGTAAAATAATAATTTTGTTATTTTCTGCAGCCTTGTACGCTCCATTTTGGACTCATGTGAAGACTTTCTGGGAACTCAGGCATGAGCCTAATGTACTTTTCATAACATTCGAGGAGCTAAAGAAGGTAACAGTTAATAGAGAGTTAAATGGCAATATTAACATAACTTGTACCAATATTCTCATTTCTTCTTCTTTCAAGTTAGTTTAATTTGCATATAAATAGAATCCACACACAATTTTAACCCCACGGGTCAAACCCCTCAAATTACAAAAGGCATTGCCATTGCTAATACTCGTTTTTAGCCCAACATGGTCAAAATCGGTCAGTAATGGCTAGCGTATAACAGACGGATAGAACAATCCCATAAGCCCTGTATCGGGCCAAAAAAGTCATCGAATTTTATGTAGAAATAAAAATTTCGAATTTCACTTTTTTAGCATTATTTGGTATTTAAAAAACTGTATTTTATTATTACATGCCAAAATTGCCCTAACTCCCTAATAAGAGTCAACTGACTTTGAGCTAATTATATACCAAATGGTTTATTTCATTAAATTTTCAAGGACTTATCCAGAGTAATTGACAAAACTGCAAAATTCCTTGAGAAATCCGTCTCCTCAGAGAATAAAGAGAAGCTTCTAAACCACCTAAGCTTTGAAAGCATGAAAGCCAATCCTTTTATAAATCTTGATGAGATAACTCAACTACTAACTCAAATCCATGGAGTTGAGAGGAAAACTCATTTTATGAGAAAAGGTGCAATTGGATCTTGGAAAACAGAGCTTTCAAAAGATTCTGTAAAGAAGATGGATGAATGGATTTTGAAAAATAGAATCCCTGGACTTTGGGATGATTTGATTGATTCAAATTCAAATTAAATAAATTCAATTACAGCAGTGGTAATTAATTTAGAATAAATCGTAATTGAATCTAGTGTCTTTTTTTTTGGTAATTACAGTTAACTCGACTCGTCTTCCACATTTACTTACAGTATACCTATTTTAGGGTGTACAAACAAGCCACTATAG
>JAQGBQ010001330.1:0-12231 GCA_034698485.1 Vertagopus arboreus
ATGAAAAAGAGTAATGAAATCCTGGCTAGTGTTGATAGTAATTGGAATTGGTGAATAGAAGTTGATTTTAGAACTTGTTTTGAGAATATATTTTGTAGGCTGAAACCTAGTGTGGCGAGTAAGGCTGATAATAATCCAACTAGGCTGAAATTGAATTCTGTTAGGGTTGCTATGGAGACGCCGAATATTATCGGGAAGAGAGAGATGTAGACTGGGTAGGAGTGCTTCTCTTTGAATAGTAGTCGGGATAACGTCACAGTGAACAGCGGCATCGTGGCTTTTACTAGGATTTATAAATTTTATTTAGTTTGTGTTTTTAAATGGAAATTACGGGAAAGTTACCGGTATGAGCGTAAGAGACGGGAACTTTCCAAATGGAGACATGTGAAGAAACGCTAGCGATGAATTTCCCGATAGCTAAAGGGATGATAACTTTCCTATAAATGTTTTTAGGTATCGTCCGAGGCGAGGATTTATTCGTGTGGTAAGTCAGTTTCAATAATGGGGCTGATAATATCGAAATTGTTAGTAATTGCACGAGCGTCAGCGTCATCGGGTACTCGAATTGGTTCAAAACTTGTTTTCCTGTGATTTGAATTTATGATTGTTTTAGATTTATAACCGATTAATTTTAAACAATTAAACTTACCGATGACATTGTTGAAAGAAGAAGAGGCGTACCATCCAAGGCATAAAAAACTGACTTTTATCATGTAGTAGTATTTTTGAATCGCCATTATTTTAACTATTTAAACTAGTTTAAATTCCAAAACTGTCAAAACATTTTTAAAAAATTGTCAATATGGCTTGAGTAAAATATTTCAAATTTCCCGGGTCTTTCTGGAAAATTATTTAATGCAATTTATGGAGTGAATTGAGATTTTTTGATGTAATGCTAATGAAATAACGATGGAAACGGATATAATGCAAATATTTTTTTGTCGTACCTCACCAAAACCCCATTCAAAACTTTAATTCCAAACGTTCACACAATAATAATTAATTAACAAGAGTAATAAAAGAAAAAGACGAAGGAAATTTTTGTAACTAATTAAAGAAAGTTGTTTTAAAGTTCATCGTGACCATCTGCGTCTTCATCGTCATCTTCGTTATCTTCTTTGGTGTCTTCACTCGCCGGTTTCTCAGCGTCAGCCTTCTTCTTCTCTTCCTCATCTTGCTCTTCTTTCATCTTCTTTTCTGGCTCCTATTTTATATTTGCATTAGCTTTTTGTGTTTGGAAATGGGAAATGTGTGCTTGAAAAATATGGACTTACGACAAGAGCAACGATGCGATCGGATTCCTTTTTGGCTTCCTCGATGTCATCGGTGATGAGAACGTTGTCAAAGATAGTACCGGCTTTGACTTGCCATAAATCGAAACCTACTCCACAAACGGCTGGGTACCGGTAGATCTCGGAGTCGGGCTTGTACTCGGGATTGTCGATCTCTGGGTGGATCCAGGCTCCCTTGTATCCTGGGTTGTCGATCTATTTAATTAAAGAGGTTAGTTAAAGAGGTCAATGAACTCTTATCGTAAATTTTCTGTTAACTTTGAAACATTTTGGAATTTAATAGAGAGGTCATTGACCTAAAAACTTTGCCATATGCATACCTGCTTAGGTTTCCACTCTCCCTTGAAATTGGGGTTATCGATCATGGGTGCTTCCCATTCTCCGTCCATCTCGTCATCCCAGTCCTCAGGTTTGGTAGCATCAGGGTCAGCGATATGTTCAGGTTGTTCCCAATCTTCTGGTTTAGTGTCAGTTGGGTCATCAATCGTAGCCCTGTCGTCCCAATCTTCTGGCTTCTTAGCTTCTGGATCTTTTATTTTCTTGGCAGGGAGGAAATTCCAATCATCTTCGAGGTTTCCACTCTGGACCTTTTCACCGTCGATCAAGACTTGGTAGGTTTGGTCTGGCTCCACTATCAAAGTGTACACGTGCGTGTGCACGTCGTCTTTGCACCGGATGTCTCTGTTTAAATTAGTTTTTTGCGGTTACTTTTTTGACCGTTTTTAATGACCAATTTGAATGTAAAAATGTGCATACTTGTTGATGAGTTGATTTTGAGATTGATAGTTGAAGATGACATGGACTTTTTTGGTGCCAGGTCCGCAGATGTCAGGTCCGAACATGATAAGATAGGGAGTGTCTCCGTGCATCTCGGTAGGTTCAAAATTACAATCGAATAATTTAATGTAGCCACCCCCACAGTCAATATTCTGCTCGTGTTTTACACTGAATTGCAACACTAGCGGCTTTTTCTCGTTTGTAAACTCGGGGAATTTCGTGGATAAGGCGTAGAAATGGGCGTCTTGGGTCGTTTTTAGGCCTGTTTTAATATTAGGGATTTCATTTAGATATGGGCCCTAGTTTTCAAAAAAGGGAAATTATTTCTTACCTTTATCGTTAGCATCACCGTAGAATTTCCCAGCAGTTTGTTCGAATTTTCCGAATGTTTTTCCATCGTGTTTTGAGGTGAACCAGCGGTCAGTCCAGGAATCTGCAATTTTTGGCGAAAATATGTTTTTTTAAAATTCAGACTTTTAAAAGTGATGAAAAAAGGTGTAAATTAATAATTACCGTCATTGAAATTCTCTTGGAAGAAAATTTCAGCGCTGGCGATTGAGAAGAGAAGGAAGAAAATAAATTTCTTCATGTTTTTTGAAAGTTTTTAATTTTTTGGAAGATCGAGATGTTGTAGCTTCACTTTGGTTAGCGTGAGTGAACTGAGTGAACAACCGGCTTAGGTTTCTATGAATATACGTACTCTAAACGAGAGACACTGTGTAAGTTTTCATTGGCTCTTATAAATATACGGAGGTTCTAAAAAATTCTAAAACTCTTTTATAAAGCTGGAAGAATGTATGTCTGTAAGTCAGTGACCGGATCTCAGAAATTCTGATGACTTGTGTTCCCAACTACTTGCTGTTAATCAGAGGTGGACAAAATATATTGACTTCCGAATTCAAAACAATTTTTAAAAATCGGAAAATATAAAATACAATTTTTCAAAATGGGTGAAATACAAAATACTTTTCAAAAATCGAGATACAAAATCAAAACTCCAAAATAAAAGTTTTTGAAACTGAAATTTGTTCACCCCATCTGTGGGGAAAAATATTCCCGCGGTATCTTGCCTCTGTATGCGCCGGACAAGCTTTTAAATACTTCAATTAGGTCAAATCGGAAAAACGTTCTCCAACACGGAAAAAAATAATCAATTTGAAAAAAATGAACCGATCGAATATTTGCTAGCTAATCCCCAAGAACTATAAAAAAATTTATACTAAATATTCTCAACCCTGATCGACTTGAGAGTATATTATAAAGTAGAAGCCGCAGTAGCTTCGGTTAAATGAAACTGAGACAGTTATTGAAACCCGTCTAGCCGGGCTTAATACTAAAGTGAAATAGAATAAGGTCGCCAAAATTTATTTTGAAAAGGTTTGCCAATGCAAAAGGCACACATCTAATTGTTATTTAAATACTTCAAAGGTTATTTTTTTTAATACTTTAACAATACCTTTTCTATCAGATGTATTTTGAAATTTCGTGACCTTTGACAACTCCCAAATTGTGCCCATCTTCGTACTGTTTCGTTAATTTTACTTTGTAAACTAAATTTGAAAAACTTGATTTATTTGAGAATTAGAATGTGTTTCAATCAAAGCCCGTCTCGCCGGGCTATACACAAAAGAAGTAGATTTCCAACCACCCCGTACATGCTAATGAAATTCTACAAAGAGTAGTATGGAAAGCAATGGTAAATTGACAGCACGACGAGCGCCACGTATCATGATGTAATTGGTATGTCCTTATCAATAAAAATTAAAGTAAACATGAAATGCCATACAATGACTTACATTTTAATAAGTTTATTTACAGAAAAAATGTACAAATAACAAACTGACTAATGATAAAGTTCCCTTAAACCTAAATCTATGATTAAAAAAGTATTCTAATTTAAAGGTAAACCCTAGCTAATTGAACCATGTGAATTTGTTGGTTAGTTTTCCCGAATAAGACGGAGTAATAATTCCAATCAAAGATAAAGTCCTTGAGTGTATGTGTAAAGTCCCCATCATAAATCTATATATACAAACTACTAATAAAAAATTAAAAATCTACAAGAAAATGTTGTTATGAAAATGGTTGAAATGTTGATCAACCTCTGTATTGTTCACATTGAAGTTATTCGACTTCAACGGTGAGAATTGAATCCTTTTAGCTGATGAATATTTCTTGTTTGAATTTCGAAAATGTGGTTTAATATTTTCGATTTCTTGTTTGATAAGCCAAGGTGATGGAGA
Source organism: Vertagopus arboreus (assembly GCA_034698485.1). Classification (NCBI taxonomy): domain Eukaryota; kingdom Metazoa; phylum Arthropoda; class Collembola; order Entomobryomorpha; family Isotomidae; genus Vertagopus; species Vertagopus arboreus. Next base: position 4,313 of record JAQGBQ010001330.1, read on the forward strand.
TTTTGGGGTTTGAAGGCTTGAGTTGTTTGGGGAATCGTTTATCAATGCCTCGTGGATAAATGAGGGGGGTGAGTAGATAGATTGGTGCAGGGATTTTGAGGGGGTCTCGTTCTTTATTATGTCGGCTAAATCTTCTAATTTTGGGGGCGATAAGTGGCTGTTGCGCATCTCTTCCAAGGCTATCTTTAAGGGCGTGGGGGTCAATGAGATGGTAGAGTGGGGGGAGCGCAAGGGGCTCGTTAGGTAGGAACTAAAGTCGTACTTTGATGGGGTCTTTAAGGGCGAGTAGTTCTGGAAATCAGTGGGGGAGTCAAAGTTCAATTTCGTTCGCTTTATGTTCGGGGGCGTCAGCGGGTCCGTTAGCTCCATGGGAGTTGTGTCCTGTAAATTATTACATGTTTTTAGTTACTTTGACATTTATAGTTAGTGACATTAAAATTATACGCTTACGTTCAAGGGCGTAGAATGAATGACGAAAGAAGAGTCGATGAATCCCGAGTCCTGTGTAACAGACTGTGTGGTCGACTTGTTCTTTTTCCCTGGTGGGCGGCCTGAAATACATTTTTTATATTAAAACATGTCAAAGGTCAAAGGTAGTAAAGTGACTAACCTTTGACGGCATTGACGCCCGTGACCTTCCTGCGAATGGTAGAATTCCAATGATTTTTGATGGCGTTGTCCGTCCTGCCAGGAAGTAGTTTAGCGATTTTGCTCCATTGGTTTCCATATTTCTGATGAGCTTGTAGTATGAGATTATCTTCTTCATTCGACCAAGGATGTTTATTGATATTTGGATTGAGATGATTATGCCATCGTTCCCTGCACTGCTTCCCTATCCGACCTGTCAAATGACGGGCTATTTGTGTCCATTTCTTTGGGCCCAGTTTCGTGACCAACTCTATTACTTTCTGATCCTCCTCTTTCGTCCATTGACCTTTTATTAGGGAGGGCGATAAGACCTTTGTCCAACGGGTCGTGCACTGCATCTCGGAACGGTCAGGGAAGTATCGACTTATCTCTAGGAATGTGGGGGGATTATCGGGGGACATCAATCTGCAAATTTTATTTTATTTTAGGATTTGTATATGAATGTCAAATAGGTTAAACTTACGTCTTAAGTTGTTCGTCCTCCTCCCTGGTCCATCGTCCCCGGTTGATCTTCTTGTTAACTTTCTTTTTCTCCATTGTTTGATTTTTAACTTGACATGTTATCAAATAATTTAATCCGTTTTTAGCCGTTATAAATTTTATTTGCAAAGGAGTTGCTGGCTCACAAAAGTGTCAAAGTGGAGGGAAAAAGTTTCAGAGTGGGAAATTTTAGCGGGAGTTTTTTTCTCTTTGTTCAGTTTAGTGCATTTTATGAATAGCATCGAGAAAGAAAGTGCATGAAAAAAGTGTTTTTATTAAAAGTGTTAAATTAAATTAAAGATACTCGACGATGTCGCATTTGATGAGAATGTTAGGGCAAGAGACCATAAATTTGGATCTATTTCTAGAATTCCTTTGATGATGTTCACGTAAAGATCGTCGTTCGCTTAAAATCTTATGAAAAATAGGAAGTAATGAAACATCGAGATTAATTTCAGATGAACTGCTTAGTAAATTTAATGAGGAATTATCAAGACGACGTGGTACGCTGTAACTTCTGCTTGTTAATTTTGTTACGGATTGCTTTCTTGCTTGGTGACGTGGGTGGTGCAGCGGCTCTTCTATTATTCGTCCTAGCGAGACTGACTTTCCATTCGGGGATAACCCAGCGTTCAATGGGGCTGCAATTTATTTTTTTTTAAATTAGCTACATTTTTAAATGGTTTTAAATTTAAAGATTATACCCTGCTGAGTATCCTGCAGTGTATCAGCATGATCTTTCCCATTGATAAATATTTCTTCACCCTTAATGTACATTTTATTGTAATTGATTTTGTTGTTTTTAAGATTGTTGTCGATATAGCGTGATTCTTTCTGCAGCATAAGTTTCCAGATGTCATCCTGAGTAGTTTTAATGTTTTTCTTTTTATTATTGCAATTAGTATTTAGTTCATCATAGCTTAAAGATTTCTTGCAAACGATTTTATCCACTGATGGCAAGTCGTGATCGGATTTCGATTGGATACGATTCTTTGGTTTGGGAATTATTATTTTCTTTTCAGGGATTATTATGTTCTCGTTTACGTTTAGCATTAGCGTTTTTGTTAAGGTTGAAGACCAGTGTGGCACGTTCACTACGCTTAGACCTGCCAGCCCGGCTATCCCTGGGTACTTTTTTCTGTAATTTTTAATACAAATTGCATTAGCGGTTTTTAATTTTAATTTTAAAATACGGTTAGTGAAAAACCGGGTTAGTACTTTGGGACGTCTTCGACTTCGTCGTCATCATATTCCTCTTCGTCGATGAAAACGTCGCCTCCCTCAGAGTTTAGCGAGTACAGGGAACTCACATCCGTATCTGTTAATTAATTTTTTAATTGCACACAAAAACACACAAGTTAAGTAATTTAAATACTGACCTTCTTTCTTAATGAGTTCCGATTTAGGTATGGTAAGATTATGCACAGCGTCATATAAAATTTGTTGAACTTCAAGATCTTCTTTGCCAAGTAATTTAGCAATGGCTTGGATTTCGTTATCAATATCTCGAATTTGTTTCCGCATCTTTAAATTATGTTGTTTTGCTGTTTTGAGCTCGTTATCGTAGACGGAGATTGCTGACCCTCGACGGTTTGAATTCCTTTCGTGCTTGTAATTTTGACTCGAACTTACTGAAGTTCCTCCGGGTGGTCCTGTTTGGGAAGTTGGCTGACCTATCGTTGACCCGGTGGGGCCACCAGGGAAACCGGGAGGCTTTAATGTTGGGCGCAGCCGTTTTTCTACTGTGCCCTGTGATTTTTAAACAGGTTTTAGCCATATACAAACAGATCCTCTACTAGTAGAGGATCTGTTTGTATATGGCTTTTAGCTTTTGAACTTTTATATGTATAATATTAATATGGTTATGAAATGCAACCTTCGGATTCCGTTTGAGTTCGATGACTTTGGGTAGAAAGACGAGACAGAGTGTGGCAGTTGTGCAGAATATGATGAATACGGATATGATAAGGAACCCAGCATCTTGTTGATCGGATAGGACATGAGAAAGTGGAGCTCCAAGGACGCACATCATCACACAATTATAAACTGACATCCCTATGTACTTTGAATCGTTCAATGCTGGAATAGAAACGTGACGAGTTTCCCAGGCCAAAAAGCAGCCGAACATCTGCAAATTCAAATGTTAATAAAAACTTTTGAAAAAATGTATGTAAAGTTTACCATGAGAAGTCCCTTGTAAGCGTAGATGATTCCGACAAAGTAGCTCATGTAATGTGATTTGCAGTATTCGTTTTCGGGTATGATTTCGATGTCTTCGTTCATGGGATTAGCATAAGGTTCGACTTTCTTGGTATCTCTGTACATTGGGTCTATGAAATGCCAGGTTATCATTATAGCGAAATCCACGGCTAGTAATATCCCTACCACTGCAAACAACTGCATGTCCTTTATCACCTATGTTTTTAAACGCGTAATTTAAAGTTTTATAACAGAATATTTAGAAAATAATGTAATATTACCTTCTTGTTAAGTTTGACATTGGTAAAGATTGAGTGAACTCTCCAAGTTTTAGAAAACATTGACCCGAAAGCTAATGAGAATCCGGCCATAAGTACCCAAGCCCTTGCCGTACATATGTAAGGGAATGCATCGATTGATGTTAGTTTACTGTCTAATCCTAGCACTATCACCGACATGTACGTGAAGATGCAGCCGATTATTATCAAGTTGTTTAAATACGGCGAACTCATCTTTATGTACCTGTTTTTTTAATACATGCACATTTTAAATGGCATTTTTTAAATACAAAATATATTTTTAAGCTACCTCTGATTCCTGAACTTGATGTTGACGAGTAAAAAGAAGCCGGCGAGGATTATCCCTAATGACGAGAACAAGGCCATTGCAGCGAACAAAGTGATGTTCACTCGCGTGTGCTCTATTATCTGTTTTAAAAAAATACATTTTAATTTTGAATGATTAAAAATGAAGTTAAAATAAACTAACTTGAATGGTCCGATCTTTGGGTGGATTTTTCCCGTTCCAAACAATGTCCCCACCCTTTGCTAAATTCATTTTTTGGGTCACTCCGTCAAATTCCCCGACTTTCACTTCAGCGTTCACCGTGTTGAATGCTGTGAATTTTTAACACTTTTTAGACACTTTTGACATTTGAATATTTATAATAAAAATACCCTGAAACTGTTTGATGAGAACGGTTCCCTTGCGTCCATTGTCCCTGAAACGTACAGGACCAGTGACGCCAATGAAATAAGTGTCTTCAAGTGCGGATAGGAAAGCTCGTTCCCAAGAGTCGTCATGATACTTGAATGACCTTAGCAAATGACGAGGGACCCTTGCAGGGGATTGGTCAATATTATTATACAAATATTTACTGATGTTGTTTAGTGCTAGGGCTATGGCCCATATCCCATCGTATGCATAGCCGTGAAAACGAGAATATTCTCCCAGGTTTACTATCTTGTACAATTCCTCGTATTGGCTGGCGGTCTGTAATTTTTTTTATTTAATAGGCAAAGGTTAGAGGTTGTCATTCAAAAGAATGTAAAAAAGCTCACCATTCCTGAGACGGTAACTTCCTGTGATGTAGAAAGTGGATTTAGGTCCATAAGTATAGCACCTTTCAATGCCGTTTCAACTTCTTCAACTGTACAGTTCACGTCTCGCTTTCTCCACCAGTGGGTCGTATAGGCTGCCACTATCAACCATTGGTACTTTCGACCGTAGAGTTTTTCTTGGAACGCCTTTGCACAATTTTAAGATTTTTTCAATTTGAATGGAATATTTTGCATTGAACTTTCACCCGTTTTTTTGGAGAAAGTTTGGAACAAGTCAAAAGAAAGTACAAGTGAAAGGTCAAAGAGAAAGTCTGGAGAAAGTTTTTTCAAAAAATGGGGACTTACTAAAAACAACCATAGGGTTGTTTTTAGTAAGTCAAAGTTCACAAAAATATTACCTCACAAAAGATGCGCCTAGCCCAGGTCTCGTTGAAGTTGCCCAAAATAATCCTAACGTCCTTATCTTTAAGCTTTGCCATTTGATAAGAGATATCATCCGAGAATGATTGTGCAGCCACGACTTCGACGCCTTCTGTTTCAAGATCCGCCACAAGTCTGTTATGAGCCAAACTGTACCTTGGTTTATTCTGATAAAGCGTGCCAACTTTAGTCCAATTGAATTTCCTTAATAATTCGATCCTTGGTTCATTGAATTCATTTTCACTTGGTACGATTCTGTACAGATTTGGGAAATTCTTTTTGCTAAACATTGGGTGCATATCTGCGTAGGATAATTGAACGATTTTCCAATGCTTTGACGCTTTTGCTATGGGGTCGGTCACTTGTGTGCAAGCGTCACCGAACAACATGTACTTTAAGGGGGGCTCGTGCATCATGTCGAAAAAGGCTTTCATCCCATCTGCTGCGCTGCACTGGTTTTTTAAAATTATTTTTAATGACATTTTTTAAATGATTAAATGTATAAATACCTGCGTGTTATTCCAAGTGATATGAAGTTTGTAATCTTTGAGAATCCTTTTGTCATTGTTGATGTGAAAGAGTGCAAGTTTGACGGCCGGAAGGACGCCCCTACCAACCGACCCTTCGCTTACATTTATCCCTGTCGGGAAAAATCCAGCTATGTGGATATTATTTTGATCGTGCTGCTCTGATGTTACTAATTTTATTAAAAGTAATAATATTAATTTATACATTTTTTGGAACTTTTTAAAAGCCAAGCCCTTTTTTATTAGTACTATTTTTATGGATTTTTATGTACATGGACTTTGCACAGGAATAAATGTTCGGAGCGGGTCGGGTATTTTACATATTACCCGGATTCGGTGATGTCATACACACACATTTTATTTACAAAGATGTACAAAAAATAGAGTAAAAAATATTCAGTCTTAAAATGATCAGTCTTTAAATTTTTATAATGAACACATTACAGTATTGTAAATTATAAACTAAATCTAGCCAAACCGTTCAATGAGAAGCAAGAGTAATTTCTTTTTCCCTTTGTATTGAGTTTTGATGGAATTAATTAAATTATTGAATTGTAGATCGCCATCCGGAGCATAAAGGAATATTTCTTTAGCTTTTGAAAGATATTCAATGAAATCTGCATAATGCCTAGGGCTAATATGTGTCAGTCTATTATGTATAGTTGAAATGTAACTTGTGATCGTCGCTTCTACCAATAGCTTTAGGCGTGTGTAGATTTTGTTTATGGAACGGGAGGAGGATGGACATTTACGTGGTGGGGGCTCCAATGCTGCTCGCTTTAGTATCTCGCTTAAGACTGATGCACATTTTATGTTGGAGATTATCACGGGGAGTAGGTTTGATAAGGATTGTAGATTCTCTGTCGAGTCTAATGTCTGCGCCAAGTTGCACGTCCAGTGGATGTCTGAGATCGAGCTGTGCGTTTCCTGGTTTTATACAATTTTTTGTTAGCTTTTTTTATATAATTAAAAGGTCAAAGGTTAAATATTAAAATTTACCTGATTGAAAGGAATGTTGACATGACCGATGGCGATGGCCGCAAGTTTGTAAGCCCTTAACGGATATCCTCGATGTTCCATGTATCTGGCTATAGTGAATATTTGCTGACAATTCAATTGCTCGTTGAACTGTTTCTTTGCTGCTTCTAGTATTATCTGATACGCCGTTTCAAATGACACTTGGTCACTCTCACATATCGTTAGACTATTCAGACTGCAACTTCCGGGGTCCTGTATTTAACACGCAAAATTAAATTATGTCATGGATCAAATGTCAAGTAAAAAAAAAATTAAGAATACTCACATGCCGCATGGCTAACACCGCCAGCACTCGAGCCGCCTCCGAAATGGATTGTTGTTGAATGTAATTTAGCCCAAGCCTAAGGCTAGTCCCCCTTGACAAAAAGTTATTAGCCAGCGTGCCCACGGCTTCATTAGGACTGAAGTACTCCACCCAATTGTTAAGTAGATAAATGATTTGATAGAATCCGCAAGTGATGGAAACGTTCATGATCCACCTGACGATATCCCACCTCCGTCTATGATTAATCCTAAGCGTACACTTAAGAACGTGCAATCCCAGATTGAAACTAAACTGTAGTAAATTGTTATTGTTCTCTTCCAACCTCGAGCTTTCTTGTGCCAATTTAAAGCAACAAGATATACTTTTAATGTTGATCGTTATTGTTTTTAGTATGGTGTCTAAATTTTGTTTGTTTAACTTATTGTTATTAATAATGATTAAAGCTAGATTGACTTGCTGGTGTTCTAAATTCGTAGTTATATATGTTTGTGGGATTGTGTGCTTTAAGAATTTTATGGCCAACTTGAAATTATTGTTTACGTTTTTGTATAAATACTTACAGAAATTAAACAATGGTAATTGATCTGTATAATTTAAATTCAAAATCTTCAAAGCGTATGTTTCTATAAGTTTCTCGTTTTTTAAATCTATCAATTGACCTATGAAATGTTCTTCGGTTTTTAGATATTTTTCTTGTAAATAAAGTGTGTTAGGAATATGTCTAGGTTGGCTTAAAGTGATCAAAGCCGTCTCTAACCCTTCATTCTTGTAATCATTTTGTATAAAGACTTTGAAAATTATCAATCCATTTTCCAACTCAATCTTACTATTTCTTCTTAAATTCTTTAGTATTTTCAAACTCAAGCAAACAGATTCACTTTTAAACCCATGAGCATTCAAAGACTGAACTCTTAAAGTATTTAAATCTATACTGTAATTTTTCGATTTCTTTGCTTTCAAATCGTTATAGTCCGTTTTCAACAGTTCTAAACATTGGGTTAA
>JAQGBQ010001331.1:0-12228 GCA_034698485.1 Vertagopus arboreus
TGGATTTTAAGAAAACACATCAAGAATTTCTTGATGTGTTTTTAGTTAGGTCGACATTCCGTAGCGGGTAATCTCTGAATTGACACGTACAAAGATTAATGGTTAACTTGAAGAATAATAAATCTTTATCGAACAATTAAACAACACCAATGAACTTTTATAAGCATGAATTAAACTTATGATAATAAATCGACGGAGTGCAGGCTACTACGGCCTGTTTCTCATACGGAAACAAACACAGAACTAAATTCAATTGAACAAGCATGGAACCCAACTTTCACTCCTAGTACTAATCTCTCTCACTACACAGCACTTCAGTACTAAATCCTAACTTACATACCTTTCATATTTCCAAAAAACAATTCAACAATTAACAAAAAAATTTCATAATCCAAAATTCATACATTACATATTCTTTTAAATAACAAGCCATTCTATAAATTTTACACAATCTGTAATCCTTCTGCTAACTAAGATGGCTAGGAATAAAAAAGACATAACGGCAATAGAAAAATTCTTTGCTGCACAAACTGAACGAGAGGAAAAACGAAATGCTGCCCAAAACTAACAAGCGACATGTTAGCTGCAGTCAAAAAAACCACCGCATGTGTTAAGGACATCTGCCCTGAGCTGAAAATCATCAATGCTACCGCAACAAAAACCTCCAGTACAGATTTGCATAGCCCGAGATATTGGCTTTTTATCCCCACTTTTAAAGACCAATTAGACTAACTTACATAGTCAGTATTTGATTTTTTGCAAGTTTATTTTTTTCTATTATTTAGGCAACTAACCAGTAATCCATATTTTAAAAAAAATCTCTCCGTGCATCAGAAAATAAAATCTCACCACGGAGATTTTCTTATATATGCTATTAATCATACAAAACACTGACTTTCAAGCCCAACCATGAAAAAAACCATTGGGGGGGGGGGGCATTTATCTAAATCTCATTTTCTTCCATTAGTTAGGCACTACATATAAGTAAATATCATGCAAATTTTCAGGTCCCTTGACAAACTTTGCATAAACCGTGGTGGCTACCCCACAGGTCACTCTGATCAGGAATTTTGGAAATTTATATTTGTATTCGATATTGAAAGTCCGTAAACTCCCACCATACAAAAATTTAGTGTCCTACCACATTGCTTTAAAAACCCGAATGGGTGGCCCTATTGGTTCCCTTTGAACAAAGTTTTACAAATCTAATTTTTAGCCCGTTCTTTTACGACTTATAGGGATGCCATGTCTGTCCGTCTGTCCTTCCGTCTGTAAATTCGATTACGGCCGACATACTTGACCCATCGCCCTCAAATTTTGCACACACGCTCTTTGATTTAAAACTGAGGCTAAGTTCGAAGATGGGCTAAATTGGTCCAAGGGTTGACCCGTGGGGGCTGACCCAAGCGGGTTGCTATAAAAAATTAATCTGAATCCACCAAAATTGGCAAAACTCCTAGTCCTAAAGTAAAAATAAATTTTGCAAAAGATAATATTTCATAGTCAATAGAAACAAATTAAGTAAGGTGTGAGTTATGGATGACCCATGCGGGTTTCTGCAAAATTAACACTGAACGATTACATTTTGCAGGATAAATCTTTCAATAATTTTGGTAGTAAAATCAGCATTTTGGAACATTTTGTAGGTTGACCCGTGGTGGTTGACCTTAATGGGTTGATACTAAATTATAAACAATTTTCGTTAGAACTTCTTAGAGCTAAACTCAACCGGGATTATGATGAAACTTAAGATCAAATTTCAAAACATTTAATCATTTAAAAACAAAATTAACCTGTTAAGAACGGGCCCTTCATAGCTGCTTGGAGTGGTTTTTATTTCATATTTACGGATTATAAGCTACCCCTATGCAAAATCTCAAGGTTATTATGTCTTTCTTAAAACGGTTGTCAAAATTTAGTTGAAATCCCATAGCAACTATACCAATTTTTATCCCCCATGGGTTCTCCCTCAACTGATTTTGCTCATCTTCGAACTTAGCTACTTAAGTTTGAAGAGAGTTATCGTGCCGACAGACACTCATGATGGGTACATAAGCCCTGGCTCGGGCTAAAAATACTGCAACCCTAACAGAACATGCATCAAAAATTCAGCAATTATCAAGCTTGCAAGCTTGCTATCAATGAAAAGTACTCCTCTACATCGTGAACATGGTCCTGCCGACGGTGGAGCAAAGTGGATCGCGTGATCCTGTCCGGACGAAAAACAAACTAAAAAATATTATTTTAGAGAACTGACATTGCATGTTTTCTGAAATTTTCAGTCCAGTATAGCAAATAAATATGATATAATAATATTTATTTTCAATTTATTTTGAGTTAAAGTCAGGCAGCATTTTTAAACAACATTCAAAGCGAAAACTGCTTTAAACTTGACTACGTTTTTACTACCAAATATTAACTTTCTAATCTCTATTGAATGTCTGCTCTCAATGTTAAAATTTCGATTTTACTAATTTCCAAAATTTCCAAAGTCAATTCTCAAAACCAGACTTATTGACACACCGGGCAACAGCTTTAAAAACTGTCATAATATCGAGTCCAAAAAACGTCCTTGCCTTATGATTTTCTAAACCTTTCATATAGTATACAACATAATTACAAAAATCTTAATTGAAAATTCTTAAAATTTCGTCTGATTTTAAAAAATGCTTAATTTTTATCAGTTGTTTAAAAAAGTTTAATTTGCAGAAATATCTTTAAATCAATTTTCTTTCCTTTAAACAATATTCTAAAAAACATCGGTTATTGTGGAAATGTTTCCTAAAGCTAAGCTGTTGTAAATATTTATACACCTTGAATTATAAGTTCTCAATAATTCAATGTGCATAATTGTATTATATTAAACTAGGAATCAAGGCCCCGCAAAGCGGAGCTAAACTAAAGGTCAGAGGTCATGAAAGCATTTTTGAGAGCTCTATCAGAATGTCTACATTTGCTATGGATGCCTGTGAAACCTTTAATACAACGGTTAGAAAGGCGCTAGCTTTGTCCAAAACCAAGCATTTGACTACAAAGCAGCCGATAAATAAAGCAACCGGCTATCGGCTGTTCTGTTGTATTTCACCTTGTTTTGACCCATTCAAAGAGCAAGGGTCAATATTTTGTAAAACATCATAATTTGATCACTTAAATCCTTGATGAGACCTTTTCAATGAGCTATTCAGATGTAAAATCGGATGTGTGGTTAAGCAGGAGTAGCAAACGACACACACACACATACATACAAACATTTCTATTCGATTATGTATAAGAATATTTTCTTCATAGACATTTGATCGGTTAAATTGGCAAAACTCTATTCAAATTTGTTGTTTGTTATCAAATTGAAATTGTGTAATGCTCCCGAGTTATATAAATTGTTGGAAGAAATTAAGGGTCTTAATTCATTCCTTTAGTTTGTTGTTAAATATCCAAAAATCAAAATCGGATAAAATTAAATATCGGCTGTACTTTAGTGAAATTGATCCAGGCCGTAACCAACTTTCAACAGGGCTCTGTACTCACTATTATAAATAAACTTTTCGAACTTTTTATAACGCTAACTTATATTGTGTTTATATTATGATTTTCATTTATTTCCTTGTCGAATCCTGCTCTTGTTTACTAGATACTATTTTCCGGCTGCTGTATTTATGATTGTTATTAATTTAAGTGATAAACAATTCTATATTGGTGTAGTGTCACTGTGGATTGCAAAACCTAATTGTTAAATACAAACCTGAATTTAAAAAATCTTCTGTTTTCTGAAACAGGTACTAATATGATTTTTACTATGACTTTTTCCTCACCACTTGTTCCTCAGCATAAAATTCTAATAAAATTCGCACTATGTCTTCCAGGGCACTATTTTTTATATTTATTTCCTGGCACAGTAAGCATATGTGAAAACAGTTTTGACACCGTTTCTTGTAAGAAAATGTCATGCAGTGGAAAACATCTGATATCGTTATCTACAAAAGGAGGTTGTGAGGTACAAATAGCCAAAAACCCCGATCGCCCTGCATCACAATTTTGAGATAATTGACCCGGAAGATTTAGCCTTTTATACGGGATGGTGAAAAATCAATATTTCCATCATAAAATGATTTCATTACAATCCCAAAAAAGTTACACATCCATCAAAAGCAGTTTACCATTAGACACTCAAAAAATTAATTTTATTGCTCGGTGACCAACAGATCAACGGTTTAAGTCAAAAACATCTTCAGAACAGATGTCCTGATGATCTCTATCAAGTGACACACCGTTTGAAAGCTAATACTTCCCTGATTCTGGAAAGGACCCCGCACAAAATAGACGGGTTTTGGCTTTCGATGGATTTTTCTAATTTTTTTATATGATGTCCGCAACATTATTGTCATAATTTTTTAGTATTGCGCCAACTTCCTAACTTGACCCCTGTGACCTCTAAAAAATTCACATGGTCACCAAAAAACAAATTTTTTTTGGTGATATATGTTATATGATATACCAAAAAATCCGATATTTTTCACTGAGATGTAAAAACCTATATACTTGACCTCTGTAACCTAAGGGTAAAGGGCTAGGTCAATAAAACCACAAAAAAAAAGGTTTTTTTAGTTCCTTCAGCTTCCGTAGATATCGCCACCGGTCCATAAAATATTTCATTACCAATTTTTTGGTATATTATGTGTGGATTTTGGTGACATTTTTAGAGGTCATAGGAGTCAAGTTAGGAAGTTGGCGCAATACTAAAAAATGATGACAATAATGTTGCGGACATCATATAAAAAAATTAGAAAAATCCATCGAAAGCCAAAACCCGTCTATTTTGTGCGGGGTCCTTTACTCACAACTTGGGATACGCTCAAAATAGTTAGATCTGATGACTTCTTGGATCATATCTTATGACTCTTATGTCACAGAAAATTTGGAATATTTTTTTCAGAATCAGAGGAGTATTAGCTTTCAAACGGTGTGTCACTTGATAGGGTCATCAGGACATCTGTCCTCAGGGTTTTTACTTTAACCGTTGACCTGTCGGTCACCGAACAATAAAATTAATTTTTCTTTGTGTTCAGCTGTTAACTGCTTTTGACTGATGTATTGTTTCTTTGGGGTTGTAAGGAAATTATTTTGGTTTGAAATTGGGGGTTTTCACCACCCCGTATAAAAAGCAAAATCTTCCGGGTCACTTATCTTAAAATTGTGATGCAGGGCGATCGGGATTTTTGGCTATTTGTACCTCACAACCTCTTTGATGTCAGATATGCTTGAAATTTCATGACATTTTCTTACTAAAACGGTGTTCAAAACGGTTTTCACATTTGCTTACTTTGCTTGGGTCAGTTTTTTATATAATATTTTTGCATATACATGGTTCTTTAGATGTCAAAATTGAATTTTTTTAAAGCCACACTCTCCAAGGTGGCAATAGCGCGTGTGTTGTTACGGTTTCAAATTCATGCAAATCGATGCCTTAAAACGAGTGGATTTTTTTCCCAAAAAACTAATCAAGATTTTGAATTGTATCATACTTTCCCAGAAAGCCAAGTCTCCTCATAAAATGTTTTCTGACTACATGCTAAGACATGTCCCTCGACCACTGTTTCCTTTAATGAAAGAAATTCTTTGATTGGCTGTCCTTTCTTAGGGGTGTAGCCAAAGAAATGAAAGCCAATCAAAAAAATTCTTTCATTGAAGGAGGCAGTGTTCGAGGGACATGTCTTAGCATTAGTCAGAAAACATTTTATGAGGAGACTTGGCTTTCTGGGAGAATAGTTAATTAAAAACCCGACTGATTTTGTCGGTCTAAGGGACTTTTGATCCCTTGAACACCAAAAAGTTGCAAGTAGCTCAGAACTTTCTTGCAATGTTTAGATGCTCAGAAACCTTTAGGATAATCTAATCTAGGATGTTTTTTTCACCATTTCTTAATTGATTTTTTCCAAAATCTCCCTCTACATCTTCTAATCTTACCAGAAAGTTATCCGGCGATTTAAAAATTTTTTTAGAGTTCAGATGTACTTGTACTATAGTCTTAACACAACATACAAGAAGCGGCGCTTATCAAAAAATTGGACAACTGCTCAACACAGGAATATCCAACTCTATTTATGAGGGGAGTTGTTTAAATTAATGGGATTCCGACACTAACTGTAACCTAACTCCACACTCTAATATTTCTAGTTTTAATCTCAGTGTAATCTCATAATTGTCAATTAATTAATTTTAATTTATTCTGTATATAAACCGAATTAAATTAAATGCAGAATAAACGTTTAAATAGAGTAAACAAACCCAAACTATTTTTGTTCAATGAATATTGTAATTGTTGAATTGCCGTCGAGGTCCTATTTATTTAGTTTACTATAAACCTTTCAAAATTGCAGCAACTAGCGCTAGTAGTCTAGAGTGCTAGAATGGATTTTTTGTGATTTATTCCGTTTTCGGTTTTTGAGTATATTTGAGTATAATATGAACTAGCTTATATGAATTGATTTATTTGCCTGAAATGGCGAACATCAAATATTTAAGCTTACGAACGCCATCGGTGTTCTGTCAGCTTGGTGTTTATTGTTATGAAAAATACCGCAAGTAGTGAATAAAGCCACCAGTAAAACACTAAAATTTTTAAAAACGTTTCTTTTACCATCAAGAATATTCCACTTATTTTAGCATAATTTGTTTAAGGGCACGTAATACCAATATAAATAGTAAATTAAAATGCACCTGAGAACTATCTGGTGACATAGCTTTATTACTCATTCAATTTTGTCTTTGTCTTCAGATTTTTCATAGGCATTTTTTTCAGACAAAATTTAAAATTCTCAATTTTTCCTCCATAAAATATTTCAAAATTGTTACTCATTGAAAAATCAACTAATGATAAAAGTAATCTTTTGCCGCGATATTTCATCTTTCATAGCCCCAATTTCTCAATTTTTTAAAAAAAAATTACAGTTAAAAAAAATTAGAATTGTTTTTAATTCTCCTTCTTCTCATTGTTAGTTAAAGTTACGGTGACATAACTTTGACCAAAATGACCAATTAATTGGACTAAATTGTCTTTGAAGCCTGTTTTAGCTAAGTCAAGTCATAAAGTTAATATTAATTTGTTAATGTTGATTTCGGGAACTGTCATTAACTAATTAATATTAATTTATTGACCTAACACACATTTCTGGCGCTTTGTAAAAAAGTTAATTCGACAAAAAATGTTATGAATTCCATTTAACTTAATTAAGTAAATGAATTATAATTAAATATGTGTCTGAATTATGCTTATTAGATCTTATTAGATAAGAAACTAAATTTGTTTGAAGATCAGTAGCAGGGCCCTTACAAGACCAAATTACGCCCCGGGCAGCGGTTGAAATTTGCGCCGCCATTTTTTTTTTTACAAAAACTTGACCAAAATTTCCAAAAAGTAGCTTTTGAAGTTTTTAGAAATACGAAAAGTTCTTTGTGACAAAAAAATATGCGAAGTTACACAATAAGAAAGAAAACTCATTTCATATTTCTGAAAACGCAAAATGCATTAAAATTCGGCTTGGCAATTTTTCAATTTTCTTTTAGTTTTTCAAGAAAAATGAAGCATTGCGAAAATTAGAAAAAAGAGAATATTTTTCAAGCTTCAGTGAAAAATTGGCTGTATTTTTTAGTTTTTCATTTTTCAATCCTTTTGGCGATATAAAATGTTAGTTAAACTTTAAGTTTTTTCATTTATTTTTTATTTTTAAACAATTTTATACTTTTGAAACTTCCCTTGCCAATCCTGGAAAAATAGCCTCCATAGTTTTTCAATCTTTTCATTTTCGTTGAAAAAATAAAGTTTGAAAAATAGCAAACCCTGAATTTTTAAAAATTAATGAAGTTTTTTATTTATGTACAATCTTAAGAAAACAATACGATGTAGCTTGTTTTTCCTGCAAAACTTCATGAAATTTCGTACACTAAAATTTGTTGAAAATTGTAAAATTAAAAATAAACAGTGAAATTTCACACATCTTTGAATGATAAATGAAATGTCATATCCAAAATTAAAAAATATAGCCGACAATCTAGGATATTTTTCCGAATTTTCATTATATTTCAATTTTTCGGATCTTTGAAAAATGACTTTTATATTTTGTTGATTTTTAACTGTTTTCATGAAATGAAAAATTAGTAGAAAAGTGATAAATTGGCAACCCTGGTCAACACTTCTACTTATATAGAGCTTACAGACTAGCTAGTAAACACTGAATTTAATATGTGGAATCAACTTCTTTAATGAAAGTTTTTTAAAGTAGGTTTTTATAAATATTTTTTTGCGATTTTTGCGCCTTTTCTTTGTGGCCGCCCGGTTCGCCCCCCCTTAGCAAGGGCCCTGGTGTTGCTATGGATATGTGATTTAATATACATTTATGAAAATGAAAATTATGGAATCAAAACGTGAAAGGATGGGTTCGGATAAGGATTTTTCATTAGAATGTTTTAGAGGACCAAAAAAAATCGGATAGCATAAATTTTTAAAAAAAGTTTAAATTCAAAGTTTCTCGAAAGATTTTTTTTGAGTATTACGGGTATAGGGAAATGTACTTTTTTCTCGATTTTTTTGCGCATGGAAGATCACGGTTTAGGTGAATTCTAAAAATATGGGCTAAAAAATGAAGGGTTGTAGATGTTTTTTATAAAAAGTTCCCAGAGGTGCATTTTGTTTAAAAAATTAATGAACTTAGGTTAAAAACTGACATTTTGCTACCCGGCCAACAGAGTTGCGGCCGACGGCACGGAGTCTGACCGTGTAGCTCTAACTCTGGAACGAGTAAGCTTTTTCAAAATCTGTTTTCGGATATGAGTTTATGAAGTCCCAAAGATGGATAAGTTCGAAGATGGGCAAATTCGGTCACACCCCGAGAGGGGTGGTCAAAGGTCACAAAATTTCAAACGACAACATAGGGCCAGTGATACATCACTTTGAAGGTATTGATAAGCTGAATTCATCGCGCATAATTATTCCGCACTCCCCTACCCGCTACAGGCGACCCGTCACTGGATAACCTACGTATGACCTGAAGTTACCTTAAAGTAATTAATAAAACACATTTAACTTAATTTCTGAATTTTTTATTAGTTGAAATTGCATACGGGGCAAGCTGAGAGTTATGCATAGTAGAATGTATTACTACTGAGCAAATCAAGGGGAAGCGGGTAAAATATTTGTCACAATATTATGTGAAGTGTTAAAGTTTTGAATAAAAATTGTGGAAAATCAAACATTCAAGACAATGGACAAGGTAAACATATTTAAAAGATTTAAATTACATTAAAGTAATCTTACAAATATTTTGCAAGATATTATATTCTAATTGCATAATTAAATTGCAGGTGCAAATTCCACCAGTCTCGTTTCGATTTTGAAGGAACATCGATAATGAAGAGCATGAGATTTTTTGCAGAAAAGATTTAGGGCTGAATGTGATTCCAATAAAACCAAGTAAGAATGACATTTAATCAATAAGTTGTTTGAAATAAGCCAACATAGCATAGTAAGTATGTATCTAATATATAATGTATATATAATGTGTCCGTCTCTACAAAAAGTGCATTTTGAATGCCAAAATAATTAATACGTATAGTGACTTACAAGATAGAAAATTTACTTTCCAATTTGAAATTACTTACCCATTTACATTTTGACCGTAAAATGCCAAAGAAATATGTCGTTTACCCGAAAAATCTCCAGAATTTCGCTAGTTAACGTCTTTGACCGTATGACCTTATTATCACTAAATATGACCCCATAAGATCAAAATTGACATTTTTATCTTTTAATGCCAAATAACATTTCAAGTATGGTCAATTGTTTTTCAGGAAACTTTTACGTTCGTCATGCGGCTCACGACATGCTGCAAATTTTGAAGACAACTTCGGATCAAGAGCAGATATGTGCTGCTCAAATCAAGTCTTACAACGACACCATTCTAAGCCTGAGACCTCAATTGCAGAAAGAGATTGAAATAGAGATAAACAGGAGTGCTCTCTTGGATAGTCTCAAGACTGAATTCACGAGCTGTGTAGACCGAATATGGGCAGCGAACGATTGTTTAGTTAAACAGATCTTAACCATTCAGTCTAAACTGTCTACGATACCCCGAGATGCTGGAGATGATATTAATTTTAAACAGCACTTGTTTTGGTAATTGTGTTAGTTTTAAAGAACTCATATTATCATAAATTGCAGATAATGAAATCCCCATTGCGAATGTACTACCAAACTCCACTTCTGCTGTGACTACAGCTACAACAGTAAAGAGAGGACGCACAAGAAAGGCTACGAAAAAAGCCGTGCCCTTGAGAGCCAAAGTTTAAAGAAGAGACCAATCCAATTCCAACCCAATTACTCAGCATCAAAACTGGACAACCAATATCTAATGGTACGACTAGTTGTTTTTAATCATACACTTGCTATTTCGAATCCACATTAGTCAGTTGACCTTTCTAAGCCTTAATTTAACCAGACTAAAACAATTACAAATACCATCAAAAAATTACAACAAATCCCAATAATTTGAGCAATTTCACAATGTTTTCATTTGACAGAGCCGACACAAGATTACTCGGGTGAAGTTGCAAAAAAAGTTGTTGAGAGCTTATTAGACAGAACATCCGCGTTAAACTCTGAAGAGTTTGGAACTGATTTGATCGTCGGTAAAACGATTGTATAAATGTGTAAAATAAAGGTTACAAAATGTCATTAAAAAGCTCAAAATTGATATTTTTCAATCTGTCACAGTTCCTAAAGAAGCAACCGATATGCCATCAGGACCAGATGAAGTGGCGTCAGGTACATTATACCTATTATTAGACTAATCCAGGGACCTAAATCAAATTGTTAATCAATTAAAACTATACGGTTTTACGTCTAAACCGTCGAAGACATCTGTTGCCTCTTGATTTAAGGCGAAAAATAAAAGAACAACACTGGAGAAGAAGTTTAATCGGAATGACAAGTGAGACATGTGAATTAGCTCTATGGATTCTGACCCCGAATAACTGATGATTTTACATTTCTTAGCATGTTTCTTGGGCGGAGCATTGCTAACCGACTATCAAAATAACGTAAACAAAGTATTAAGAATGTTTCAGTTAAAGTAATAAGAGAGTCGGCAATCTATCTTTGACAAACGAATGAATTTATGCTTTCTAGTTTGACACTAAATGCCGACCAGCAGAGACTAGTATTGGTTATATAATAATTATCTTCTGGCAATCTGTGAAGGCAATCGTGGCCGTTTAGTCAATACAAGTTACCCTAAAGGCAACAGTTGCCTCTAACCTCCAATAATCCATAAAGGCAACATTGTATGTCTTAATTGAAAACATTTTAAAGTCCACCCTGACTTAAATTCTGATATTCTGATGAAAATGTATTGTGAATTTGATGCTTTAAATATCTAACCAAATTCAAAAAATTTAAGGCAAATTTGAATATAAGGAATTAGCATTTTTATTAGTGTATCTGAAAGAAAGTTCCGTACAAGAATTTACCCATTGTATGATTTGTATGTTGCCTCTGGTGTATCCATTAAAAGTATAAAATCCAAAAAGCGTGTAGACATTGAGCGACTAAAGACGTGCCAAATAAGTAGCTCCCAGATATATTAAACCGGCTTTATAAATAACTAGCTCTACAAATAATATACCCTATCGAAATTCTTGAGACTTTTAATCTCCCGCACGATCGTATCGTATTCGATTCGTAACCGTTGGACTAAAATATTATCAATTTTGTGCTCCAACATCTCTTCATACGTTTGTATTTTAATCGTCGGGCTAAAAAATTATCTTTGTGCTCCAACATCTCTTTGTATGCTCGTATCATAATCGTATCAAAATCGTCGGGCTAAAATACAATCACTTTTGTGCTCCAACATCTCTTCGCACGATCATATCGTAATCGTATCGTAATCGACGGGCTAAAAGAAAATTATTTTGGTGCTCCAACATCTCTTCGCACATCATAACCGACGGGGTAAAAACAGTCATTTTGTGTTGCAACTTCTCTTGGTACGATCGTATCGTATTCGTTTTGTAATCGTCGAGATAAAAGACAATCCCTTTCGTGCTCCAAGATCTAATCAGCAATTCATACAAAAATCATTAAGCAATCAACCAAAATCCTTGTAACGGCGGCTTCCTTCTGACCTTCGGCTCACCGTTTATTTTACTACTTATTTTGTAGCTGACTATGAAAATAAA
>JAQGBQ010001332.1:0-12227 GCA_034698485.1 Vertagopus arboreus
GAAATCTAGTTTGTTTACAAACCATGAAGGTAGATAATACTAGCGTATTCTGTAAAAAATTCAGATTTGTAGACCTACTTTTGACCATGTTTAAGAAGATAATGTAAGTGTCTCAAGCCCCAGTTTGTCTTCTCTAAGTTGAAATCAACTGCAATTTAAAATAGATTTTTGGAAACGATTGCACTTTATAATTTATCAACAGTCCAGTTATCAAGAAATGCATAAAAATTCTAATCACAGAAGTGGATGATATGTAACATTTAATGCAAAGTGTTTACAAAACAATAAAAAACATTTCCAGGAAATCGATTTCCTTTCTATATAAATTGGCAAGCGTCAGTGGTAAAGTGTTCACTTGTAATTTTAACTCCAGGAAGTGAACTCTATTCAAGAAAGAGTTCATTGCTAAAATGTGTTTAGCAATTAATTACAAATTAATAGGAAAATCATTTAAAATGGAATAATTAACAATAAAATTAGGCTTTTGAAGCTTTTAAACTTCAGCTTGACCAAAATAATTACCCAAGCGCTATTAAGACATTTTACTCAATGATTAAATTAACATATAATCTTCAAAAATCAATAAACAAGACGCATAACAAATACTATTACTTTATTACCAGTTATATATTGATTTTTTTTACAAATATAACGGAATCAAGATTTAAAAGTTTCAATAATTTTTTGCAAATATTTATGATTTTTGCAATTAAATAAAATAAAAGTCTTACCTTAAGTTTTTTGCAGCCTTTACAATTTATCATTACTGTACACACGGCCTCAGATTTGTTACCATCGAATGTCTGAAGCAAATTGTAAAAACTAGAATGGGTTAAAAATAAGCTAAATGTAGTAAACGATCAGAGTTCAATTAATTGTTTTTAATTAGTTAAGTATTTACATGGCAAATAATTAGTTCATAAACACTTACTTTTTTCTAGGCACCCTGATTGACTTTGTAGATCAAATGATAAAGTATAACTAGTCTAAGACTATAATACTTTACTATTGCATTTTAAAGTGAATTTCTACATTTGACCTCGCCACCAGGTTTATAATGTTTATGTTATGGATTAAATATTTCCAGAATAATACATAGGAAAAAGCTTTTCAAGTCTTCCTAAAGTAGTTATTAGTTTAACAACTTTACTAAAATGTTAAATTGTGACTATTTTGTGTTTTACTACATAATAAAAAAATCATAATCTAAACAAAAAAAAATATTTTATTTAAGTCGTTGATATCTCAGATTTTATCCAGTGTCCGATTTTTGGGTATTATGATATTCTAAACTAAATTGCGTTAGCTTTCATATCGAATTTGAAATGTAAAAGAATATATGTGTCGTTCCAAGTAATACCAGCCCTCTCCGCTTTTTAACCTACTAGAAAAAAATTGTATTAGAATGCCCCTAGAGGGCGTGTACTTTTATTCTAGTTGGTTAAAAAGTGAAGAGGGCTTGTATTTCTTGGAACGACACATATTTGTAAGTTTAAAATAAGTACAAATTTATAAGTGGAGAATAAGTAGAGAATAAGTGAAAAATATTTTATATTTTATATTTCAAATCATCAATTTTGTTGTGATTCAGAATTTTCTTGGTAACAAACACTAAAAATTTAAAGAATTTTTTTGCAATTTTTGTCACTTTACCATATTATTTTGTACACATTTAGTACACATTATGTAGAGAATAAGTGGAGAATAAGTGGAGAATAAGTAGAGAATACGTAGAGAATAAGTGAAAAATATTTTATATTTTATATTTCAAATCATTAATTTTGTTGTGATTCAAAATTTTATTGGTAACAAACACTAAGAATTTAAAGAATTTTTTTGTAATTTTTGTCACTTTACAATATTATTTTGTACAGATTTTATGTAAGTTTGTAAGGTTATGTGTACGTATTAACGTCACTTTGGACATCGGACATACAAACATATTATTTTATGTATGTTGTTTAATTTAAACAAACAGGTTCAGACCAAGCAAGACTTTGGAATAGAGTCCTATTTGCCAACTGCGATAAAGTGTGGAAAATGTGATTTCCAACTTTTTTTAATGAGTTTACTAATTGATTTAATTCTTATCTTATAAATTTTAATTTACCGATTAGCACATTGGATCTGTATCTCATTATATTATATTATGATCTGTTTGAATAAATCAATCAATCGATTAACTATAACTAGTAATAACAAATTCAAAGATTAAAAGATCCAGCATGCAAATATTTTGCATCATTAATCTAATTTATGTTTTATCAAACAAAACAAATAAATGACATCTTTAAAAAATAATTCACAGATTTATAAGCAGTCTATCTCAATCTGTTACTATACTTGGTTGTGCATCAATATTCAATTTTATTTGCAACAATAACAAGTGACGGATTGTAATTATACACGTTAAATTTACTTTAATTTACCAGTTTGTGTTTAGAAAATAAATAAATAACAGCTGTACTGAATAAAGTAAACGTTGATTTTGAGACAGGTAGTAAAGGTCAATATTATTTATTAATTTGGAATACCTACAGGAAAAAATGGCAAGTGTATTCAACATAAGCAAAGAAATGCCATGGACATCAAATAATCAAGAAAAGATGCGGTTTATTTTCGATACAGGCTTCCTAAGTGACACAACTCTGTACGTTGGAATTGAAAAACAAAAGGTACAGGTTCATCGATTTATATTGGAATTTGCATCCCCAATATTCTATAAGGACTTTCAACAAGCTAAAAACAACGAATTAATTATTCAAAATGTTGATCCCGAAATATTTGTCAAATTTCTTCAGGTTAGTACAAAATTAGGGTAAGGCTTCTTTGTGGTCTTCCAAAAACATTTCTAACGTGTTTTTTTTAAAAAAAAAGTTTTACGCAAAATGGTTTTTCTCGGTTTTGACATTTAAAACAAAAAAAATTAGGTTCCATCAGGTTAGGTTACTATGAAATTAATCTGATAGCCCTATCTTAAAATTTAAAAAATTGTAAAAAAATTAAAACATTCAAAAAAGTTTTAAAAAATCAAAAAACGAATTTCCGTAATATATTTTTTAAAACACTTTGAAGAATTTTTACGGGACCAAAAAGTAGAACCCAACCCAAAATTAAATTAAAAACATATTCGAAATTAGTTTCATAAATTTTTTGAACGTACGAATTTAGTATATATATTTGGGAGAATGTGAAGCTGCTGTGGAGGAATGTCTGCCATTGTTAGACATTGCTACAAAATACAAAGTTCAGGATTTGATGGATTTCTGTTCAGAGAAATTAAATGGGAACATTTCTATCGAAAACGTGACTACATTGTTTCAGCAAGCAATAGAATTTGGACATCACAAACTAACCGAAGCAACATTAGCCCTCATTTGCAAGTAATTAACTTTAACTTGATTACAAGCTTTTAAACAGCAGTAGATAATGATTTGTGAAAATAATTTTGTCATTATTAGAGAGGCCAGAGAAATAATTAAAACGAAGTGTTTTTTGGAATTGCGTCAAGAATGCTTGTATGAAATCCTCAAACGTGATGACCTCAGGGTATCAAGTGAACTTGACCTATTCAACGCCGTTTTGAGGTAGCACTTTTTTCGTAGCCACATTTGAAAAATATCGTAATTATTGGTAATGCAAAAGTGGATTGTGTGTATGTGTTTGTCAGCTGGGGCGAAGCGGAATGCAAAAGACAGCAATTGGACCCTAAAGTACCAGAAAATCTGGGGAAAATTTTGGCAAAACTTTTAATCTTGATTAGATTTCCGAATATGGACGCAGAAGAATTCTCATTAAATGTCGCAACAAAAAGTCTTCTTGGAGACACAGACTTAATTTCCTTGCTCTTGTTGTTCAAAGTTTCAATCGAAAAACGGTAAAAATTGATAAAAATAGTCTAAAGACTTTAAATTTTGCATTTTGGTGGCATATGGATCCTAAAATTTAGATTTACAAAACGCTTGCTATACGTGGCAAACCCTACGGTAAGAGAAATTGCTGTGATAAATCGAGCCGAAAAAAATTGATTTTTTGGGCCTATGACTCGAAAAACCGAGTTTCAGGCCTCGATTTATTGTGTTATTGATTTTTCGAGGCACGTTGAAAGGACCATTTAGTCGGGCCCAAAATCGTTTTTTTTAAAAAATATCCGAATCGGTATGGGTTTGCGAGAAAATATGACGTTTAAATTGTTAAATCTGTGTAAAAAAAATGAATAAATCTGTGCTCAAGGCTTTAAAAAAATATTTAAAAAAAGCGAATCCAGTCGCAGGGCTTGATTATTTAAGCCTGAGGCCCAATTAACCGGGCCTTTCAATGTGCTTCAAAAAAGACTTGAAAAAGAGGCCGGCGGCTCGATTTTTTTTACTTATAGCCCCAAAAAATCGAATCTTTGGTGGTCTAGTTTACTCTAGCAATTTCCCCTGCTGTCTTAAGAGTTTGTTGAAATTAGGTGTATAAAGCTGAAATATGGCATTAGAGTTTGGATTAGTAAAGTTGCACAGGGAAGTTTTTAATTTGTCAATATTATTTAACAGGAGGAAAATCCCTCAAGGACGATTTAACGCTATTCCCAGAGACTATTTTAAAATAGTTGATAAGACCAAGAAATACACAACCTCTCGAGATCGCGAAACGGAAAGTTACTTAGTTTATAATCGTCGTGAGTCATTAAAGTAAGTAATGGTAGTACTAACTTAAACTATGAAATTAAATCAGGATTTTTGATACATTTATAAGGTTCTAAATACAACTATTTTATACAGATTGGATGTGAACATAGAATTGGAATATAATATCAATAGAACGTACTCCAGCTATTTTTTATAATTTAGGCCAAAGGAATCCAACATTACTTATGAGGGATAATGTTTTCTTCCATCTTCAAACTTAGCCTTTGTATTGACCCAATATACATGTGTATTAAATTTCAAGTCAATTGGACAAGTTTGAAGAGAGTTATCGTGCCGACAGACACACAGACAGACTTGATGGGTACATAAGCCCTGGCTCGGGCTAAAAAGGGAAACAATCGATCAAACTTAATCAATTGATATAAAAAATATTGGCACACATCATCCTTCTTGAAGGTTAGGCATTTTTTTTAAAATTTAAATTCTTCAAAAAAATTAAATTGTGATTATAAAATTGTTAAAATTTTGAAAATTAAACGAATATTAAATTTTCGGATTGAAAATATTTTTTTAATTTTACGGTTTTTTAAAAAAAAACTGCTTGTGGTTGAAAATATTATGTGTGCGAACATTTTTATTTACTAAATAATTTCGAGATTCCGTAGCTTTCATTACTTCCCTTGTAAGTACAGGCAAATTTTCATACAAAAATGATTCCGTTCACGAATTCTTCAATCGTTATTATTTTAGTCAGTTGTCACTTGAAGCTTTAATTTTTAGCAGATATAATTTGCTTTTATCAAGTAAAGTACAAAGGCAGTTTTAATCTAGTACTCAAGTTTCAATTTGTAGTTAATTAGTATATTTCAGTATTTTAACTAATTATTTTTTTTGTCATCGGCAAACATTGGCTGCAGCACTTTAACTTAACCTTTCTCGAAATACTCTTAGTATTTTTAAGGGACTGTGTAAAAATAACGAAGGAAAATGCATGCTGTAATAATAAGTGAATTTGAACTTTGATCTTGCCAGTGTGAAAAGTAATTGTCTGCTGATTACATCATCTCTACCAGGGTTGGCAACTGAAATTTCATAACATTAAATTCGTTGAAAAACGAATAAATTGAAAAATACGGTGAATTCTCATGCCTTTAAAATTATTGAAAAATTACGACTTTAAAATAAATATTGAAATTTCTTGAATATTTCATTGAAAAATTAAAAGATATAGAGTTAAATTTCATATGCTCAAAAGGATTGAAAAATAAAAACATAAAAAATACAGCCAAACTAGAGAGCTGTATATTTTTTCAATTTTTTACTTTCATTTCCAAAATGTTTTTTTCAGTTTTCATAAAAAATTGATAGAAAAGTGCAAAATTGCGAACCCTGATCTCTATTTAATTTGCAGAGAGTTTCCAATTTCAGAGGAATCATATACACTATTGAGTTTAGGATTACAGAGTATAATTATAGACTTACAGAAGAATAGAAACAACAAGACCAGTGTCACCTTATCGCATCACACTAAATATCATCAGCTGCATTCATTAAACGTTTAAACTAGTACAGTTCAAGATATGTATACTAAACTAAAAAAAATGCACATGGATGGTCAAAATAAATTGTCATAATACTATTTTGTATTTTTACTACTTCATTGTGAAAGAATTTGGCCGTTTCTAGGAAATTATTTTGAAATCAATATATTTTGCCCACCCTTGACAGTACAGTTACATAGATATTTTTTTGAGCTGTATTTTCCATCAAAGTGGATTTAATCTTTCGAGATTTAATTTTGAAACACGGTTGATTTACATTAAATTTAATTAAAGAAAATAAGTCCTGAGGTGCCGTGAATAACATCTTGAAATGTTCATTTTGTGTGTAGTGTATAGAGGATGTGCTGTATTTATTACTAGTGTGTCCGATAACATTCCTAAGAATTTCCAACCCCAACCGACCCTGCTTTTAACCTAATAATAATTATCAATGACAAATCATATAGCTCCTTGTTAAAGTAATAATATAATTCGGTAGAAATATTCACATTTCTTTCTTGAACATGTGAGTTTGTAGTTATTCTACTGAAAAATATTCTAAATATTTATATACAAGTTGAATCATATATTTAAATTCACATCGAAACCCCATCTAAAGCACTTCATTTTTCTGACACAATATTGGAAGTTAATGGTTTTAATAAATATAAACATCAATTTCGAATTAAATTGCGATAATGGCAGGTGTAAGCAGTTTAAGTGAAGAAATGCCATGGAGTGCAAATCATCAGGAAAAACTGCGCTACCTATTCGACACTGGCTTTCTAAGCGATGCTACTTTGTACCTCGGACCTCAAAAGCAAAAGGTCAAAGTTCACCAATTATTCTTGGAAATGGCATCGCTAACCTTTTACAGAGATTTTCAACAAGTTAGCAACAATGAGTTGATAATTGAAGATGTGGACCCAAAAATATTCATCAAATTCCTTCGGGTTAGTACTAAATTAAAATTTAAAAAAATTCGACACACGATTTAGAGATTTTTTTTTCAATTTTCAGTTTATATATTTGGGAGAATGTGAAGCTGCTGTTGAAGAATGTCTGCCTTTGTTGGACATTGCTACAAAATACAAAGTGCAGAAGTTGGTGGATTTCTGTACAGAAAAACTGGAAGGGGTCATTTCTCTCCAAAATGTGACTACATTGTTCCAGCAAGCAATGGAATTTGGTTATCAATCACTAACCGAAGCAACATTAGTCTACTTTTGCAGGTAATTAACTTTGACATGATTAAGAAATTTTAAAAGTGCTTCAGATAACAGTTTTATAAATATTTCCATTTATAGGAGCGCTAAAGAGATAATAAAAGCAGACTGTTTTTTGGAATTGCGTCAAGAATGTTTGTATGAAATTCTCAAACGGGATGACCTCAGGGTCCGAAATGAACTCGACCTTTTCAACGCTGTTTTGAAGTAGAATTTTTTTTAGTAATCTTATTTGATAAATAATATTTATTAAATATTGTAATCTAAAATTGGATTTATTTGTCAGATGGGGCCAAGCGGAATGTCAAAGACAACATTTGAACCCTGAAGTGCCAGAAAATCTTGGGAACGTTTTGGCAAAAGTGTTGGGCTTGATAAGATTCCCGAATATGAACGCGGAGGAATTCTCATTAAAAGTCGCAACGAGAAAGCTTCTTTCGAATGATGAGCTGATTTCTATGATATTGTTCTTCAATGTTTCAATTGAAAAACGGTAAAGCGTTGTTCATAGTTAACTGTTAACTATACTGCTTCTATGCTTTTATTTTCAGGACGAATCCAATTTGGGCTAAAAAAAATTTGTTTACTAAACCAAGAGGCTACGGTTCGAATCCCGGTTGACGTTAATCTAACTACTTTTTGCATCGTGATTTCATGCAACATTGACTTTAAAAAAGTGCTTAATGAACATTAGATGTATATTTAAAGTCAATATTGCATAAACTAAAGATACAAAAAGTAGAAGAATTGTTTGAATCATACGGCTCCTGTACACAAACTTTTTATCCGAAATTTGATTCGGGAGGAAAAGTTTTTGTCTCCTGTGCAAAAATAAAACCGACATGAAAGCAGTATAGTTAACCATAATATTACGATTTATTTGGAGATGCAATAATTTTTTAATTAGTAAATATATTATTTCAAAGGAACGAAATCCCCCAAGGACGATTCAATGCTACTCCCAGACATTACTCTAAAATTGGCGATACTGCCAAGAGATACACAGTTTCAAGAGGTCACAAAGCTTCAAGACTTTCATGCGCTCATATTACTTGTGAGTCATTGCAGTAAGTACTAAAAACAATTAAAACAGTGCGGATTTATAAAGATTTAAATGGAATTCTTCTAAACAGATTGGAAGTGAACAAGCACATTTTTCTTGTGGGTTTGAAACTATTTGTGTGGGCAGAATGGAGAGACGATGTTCGGAATGATTTTAGTAATTTCAGCTGCAGCATTTCAATTGAAAATGTCCAAAGTGGAACTTTACTTTGTGAGAAAGAGATCGAAGAATTTAGTTTCTTTAAAACTATAGATTTTGAGTCTGTTGAATTGCAACCAGACACTCTTTACCAAATTACTCTAAACTGCAGTGGAATCTACAAAATATGTTACAGCAACGGCAAAATATACGAAAGAGTGAGTTAACTACTTAATCTTTTTTATTTAAAAATTATATTGCATGTAATGTGTGATGTTGGCTTCTTTCTGGCTTACATATTTAAATTCCAACATTTTAATATCTAAATTTTCGATGTGTTTTAGAATTAAAAATATTAATTATGAATTTACACAGAACTTTCTTGTGGGAACTAAAGGTTTACAACGTTCGTGCGATTTGGAATACAAAGATGAGGAGGAAACTGAAAAAGTTCATTTCGAATTTAGTCGAAAAGAAGATTCATCAAAGTTGCCGAATGACCGAGAAATAATCACACAGCTTATTTTTAAAGTTCTGGAATAAATTCATTTCACATTACTTATATTTACATTTAATCTACACCTCACTGAATCTGTACTCCAACATTTAAATATGTACTTTATGTGATGTGGTTTGTTTTGTCAATTATTGATAATAATAATAATAAAAGAATAGAATCAAACTTGTAGCAAGCAAGAATATTAAAAAAAACTCAAATGCATCATCCTGTAAATTCCTGTGATTGTTTTGACCGCTCCAGGGTTTTCGCATGTCTTAATTAACCCGATGGAATTTTATTCTTTTTGCATGGCATTGTTTATGATTTTTTTTGCATATATTTAGCAACTAAATTCGGTTGACAAAATGGAGAAGAATTGCGACCAGCGTTACCGGAATGGTTTGGATTTATAGGATCATATCAAGAAATATTGGCACACATATGTGGCAGTCCAAGACCCCATTGTAGGTACTGTAAGAGTTTAGAATTTAGACCCTGGAAAAGAGGCATAGAGCAATACCGTAAATTCTAAACGCTTACAGTACTAAATATCCTGGTCTTTTTACTTGTACTGTCACATATTATTAGCTCCACTCGTATTTAATAAGCAAGAATGACAAACAAAAATGCGTAAAATTATCAGCTATTTGGTTGCTCTCATTGACTCGAGTAATATCAGGAAATAATTAAAAATAACTAAAAACGGCTATAAAATTATCAACAGACTTGAACAGATGAAACTACGAATCGATAAACCCAATGACAAAAAGTTAGATAATCCCAATACTGAAGAGACACCTCGAATGATCCTTCGTATCACGAATTATATACGGAGAAAGTGAGGCTGCAATTTTGGGTATGTACCAGGAATAAAAATTAGAAATCGAATCGGCAACCACAAATTTAAGAGGACTGACCCGGTCGGCGTCTAAAAAATAATTGTTCATGTGGAAGACCATGTTTTGGTGCGATTAGACGATATACTATGCAATATACGATTTTTGGTAGGTTAAAGCGCTATTCACAATCAATGGCGAAGTAATCTAAGAAAATGTATTTTTTACAATCTGGATATATAAAATATTTTATCAATAAATAAAAAGAAAGGAATTTTGTTTTAAAGATCGTCCTCTGTGAACAGCCTTAAAATCCTAAAAAACTCCAACCAAGGGGCTGGAGTTCAAACCCGGGTTGCCGCTAGTTCTTCTATTTTTTGCATCTTCATTTCACGCAATACATGAAAGATTTCTAAATATTTAATAATAAGTTTAAAAGATTTGGGATGTTTCTTGTGCTGGTTATAGAGTTATTCTAACTTGACTCAAAACAATGATTTGTTGAATTAATAACTCGAAAATTGGTAAGGTCAAATTAAATACCTTTGCTAATGCTAAATCGTTCTAACGCATCGTATATTCGATCCCCTAACCCTATATTTTGTAATTGCTAACCGCGATTAATTATGCATTCGCTCTTTGTTCATGATTGTCTCACTTTCTCCTTCAATACACATTTGAGTAATATAGTGTCGTTAACAAGAAATAAATTATTTAATTCCTACAGTCTGACACTTAAAAATATCGCATGTCACCATTATTGAACACGTATTTTTTGTTTCCTTCTTTTAGTTTAAAACATTCAGGTTCAAACGGCTGCTTATTCAGTCGTAAATTTTTTAAATCCAAATTTATTTTAGATATAGCTAGAAATTCAGCAGGAAGGATAAAAAAACCCTTTACGACAAACATTAAATTTAATTATCCAGATTTCATTTAGATTTTAATTTAACATGTTTTCATAGTCAGTCATGAATTTCACAAATCATATTATTTTAATACTATTATTTAACTTATTTGTTTACTGCTTATGTGAGCAAATTGTGAATTTAAATGATCACCTAACTGTTTTTAAACATTGTTTTGTGCACATAATTAATTACAAAGAAATTGACTTTCTTCCACTTGAAATTCCGGTCGTGTTATCTCACTACATTACTATCCGTAATTGGACGAATTTTGAGTACAACTATTTCACATTTCACCTTACACCAAAACACCACAGCTTTGAACCTTAAAGAAGTCACAGGTCATAAAAGGTCATGTGATGTCCATTTTTATCTGGATCCTAAAGTTGGACTTCCGTACAAAACAGATGCCTCCGGAAGGTTTTTTAAAGACCCATTTGGATCACCAATACCACCTCAATATCATGTATTCCCGACAACTGGCCAGTGGGATATTAACAAATTAATCCATTCCAGAAAGATATATCACGTTCTAGTAACGGAGAGTGAAAGTAGCAAGGTTTTGTGGGACGACCAAATGTACATTGATATAGTTTTAAAAACTCCAGTCTCGGACGTATTGATATTTCAAGCGGCCACAGATAAAAACAAAACAGATATTAGAATAATTTCAAGTGAAATGGCATGCAAAGCATGTGATTCCGATCCGACAAATTTTTAAACTACATATCATTTGATTTGCATCATGATACTTCTATTGCACAAGAGCTGGGCAATTTAAACCGAAGAAAATATACAGACAATTACTATCATTATATTGTAAGGAATTAGTTTGAGATAGTTAATAGGTTCCTACTATTGGGACTTCGTCCCTCACATGAGTTCGTTTATGCCAAGTGCAGATAATACTAAAGTACTAATGAGCTTATCAACTACAATAAATACACACACAAGAATTAATACAAGTAATGCAGATGCAATAAGGTGGGAGATAATGTTATAATCAAAGGACCCTTTGACCTAATAACTCACAACACTCTGATCCACAGAGTAAACTGGCTCCAAGCCTCTGATAACTAATTGGCTCCAAGCCTCTGATAACTAATTGGCTCCAAGCCTCTGATAACTAATTGGCTCCAAGCCTCTAATAACTAATTGGCTCCAAGCCTCTAATAACTAACAGCTCCAAGCCTTCTGATAACTAACTACTCCTATGACCTACGCTTGTCCAGTCTCGCAAAGACCTACACGAAGACCTAGATGCGGGCGGAAACCAACCCGTTCGTTGCAGAAAGTGGAAACCAGCAATCTGTGATGCCCACGTCGGAAACCAAACGTGAGTGAGGGAAGAGCGGAAACCAACTCTCCTTTCTGCAATTACG
>JAQGBQ010001333.1:0-12218 GCA_034698485.1 Vertagopus arboreus
TTTGAAACTAAAATTGTAAAGCTAACTTTATTTTTCCATTGAACAACTTACACAACTAACTCTGCTCAAATTGTATTAGTAATAATTGATAGGCTAATAATTTTATGAAGATGATGCTATAACGACAGCTATAAGGTATATCAGTTACATGTACATAAAGACATGTTAGAGAGCCCTATTTTCGTCAGGATGGACCGATTTTGATCAAATAAAAAAAGGTATAGTTTATTTTTAATAGGTTTCAATAAAATCAGTATCAGCCACTTCGTAGTGCAGTATTTAGCCCTCAAAATCGAATTTCAAATTTTGCCTTATAGGGAAACATGGGTTTAAAATAACATTTTTCAACATATTAAATCAAATGACACTCGGGACTGGGGTTCATCGGGTTTTTTATTCTTGTTATTTGTTCGATTAAATGCATCCCTTAGGCTGCAGCTCTATTCAAAGGTTTCGAGGAGGGGGTGAATGCATACTAAGGTGAAACCGTTACCATGGCCAAGATCCATGTACTTTTGCCTCAACTTAGAAAAATGAATTCAAGTCAGTCCCCGTAATCGAAAAACACGTCCAAAAATTACCATAAAAAGCAAAAAGGCTCTCCATACATTTTTAAAATATTATTTATAAACATACTCAAATTTTTAAATACTACTTGAAAAATATATAAATTGTGCAAAAAACTCGATGACTAAATCCTGTAATTGTTTTATTCGATTTAATTTGTTTAGATTAATCATCGGTTGATTTGAGCAGCAATCTTTTTTGTAATTAACTTTTTTACTTGAATTCCTTACATTTGAAATGTTTTAAGACGGATTTCTGGATCCTAGACTGAAAGTATCAAGAGACTTTCTCCATATAAAAGAAATATTTTGACTATAAAAGCGAGTTTCCTACTATTTTTTTCCACTTTCAACAAGAAAATGTAGCCATTTTTAATACTAAATTCTTATTGCTACAAAGTTTATGGCAGGATTAGAATTATATTTGCAAGTATAATATTTAAACATGCAAGAAGGGTTTAAAAATCTACCATGAATACATATTCTAGGAAAGCCGCAAGGGTAAATAAATGCGATTTATTGGCACATATGTAAATGTGACCTTCCATTGAAAAATAGTTTTTTTAATTATCAAAGTTAATCAGAATTGCTAACAGAATTTTAAAATATAATCAAAAAACATTAAAATGAATTAAAACTTTTCTTAACATTCTATTATGTGAACGGCTCATTTTATAATTTTAAAAAATCTGCAAGCTTAAATTACAATAGAGTAAGACTCTTTTTAAATTTGACGACACATATTATTATTTATACCAATGTTTTTAAAGAAACTATGTACAAGCAAATGCTAAAAAATATGTGACATTTCATTTTTTTAAATTTTATTTTCAACTTACATTATTTAAAAAGTTGCTTCAAGTGGTTATAAAAGGCCCGTAAAATTTACACTTAAATGTTATTAAATTATGATTATTACATATTTATAAATTAAGTAATTCAATATAAGCTCAATTTAAATTTAATTATTTTTTTTAGAAAATAAAACTTTCCCCACAATTTAATATGAACGGCTCATTTTATAGCAAAAAAAATCTGCAAGCTTAAACTACAAATAGATCAGTTTCCTATTGAAAAGTCACATAGAAGAATAGCAAAAGATCTAAAAATGGTCAAAAATGCAAATGTTTATTCTGATTGAAGAGAGAATGTGTGAATTCGGATATTTAATTGAGACAATGGAGTGTAAAAAGTAAAGATTGTCTGAATTTGACATAAAATATTGACTTGGATTCAATTTAATCTGTCAAAATGTAACAACAACAACAACAGCAGCAGTAGCATGACATTTCGCTATTTCCTTATTTGTGGCACTCCAAGTAAAAAGGGTACAAATGGTGTTGTAATATTCAGCATTTATAGACATAGAAAAGGCCATATGGTGATATATTTTTAATTCTTATTTAATGCTTCTTAGCTCAGTGGCAGAGCACCGGACTGAAAATTTAGAGGGCAGGAGTTCAATTCCCTTAAAAGCCAAATTTTGATTTTTGGCAAAAACTCAGATTCCATATTCATTATAAAATCAATACTCGAAAATTAAAACTTGTTGCAATAATTGCTTGCCATTCTATTTTTACTTGAACTGTCACATTTTGCTGTTTGGATAGATACATTCTAGTTTTCTTCAGCGTCTCATTCACCGGATTCTTTTTAAGAAAATGCAAGAAATTGGTATAATATTTTTTTTAAAAAAACACAAAGCGTTTAAAATGCAAAAGCTCTGTATAAATAGCATTACAACTGTTTAAAACACATGTATACTCGGTTTCTTCTAAATCAAACAAAACGTTGCTAAAATTCTGTAGTTGGGTTTAAAAACAGATTCTTTTACAAAAATTCGACGCTTTTCGAATTAAATTCCTCGAAGTTAGTAATTAGTGAAAGATTAATAAATAAACAAACTCTTCTTCAGAATTCGCATGAAATTTTTCACCTTTCTATGTAAGGCAATCGTACTTAATTCTCTCCCAAATAAATTTTAGATTTTTTAGTTTTATTAATTAACAAATAAGCCTTCAAAAAGCCTTATTTTTATTTTTTTTTAAATCGGTCTATTATTGATCGGTTTATGACAAGAAAAAAGTCGACATGTGCTATTTATTTATTTTTCGTCCTTGAGCACTTTAGACAGATGTGACCTTAAAGATATAACTCCAGAAGATTTGTTAAATACTGCCAAAGTAAAGTAGAAGAAAAACAGAAAAGAGGTTCAAGTCATTTAAGTGTCAAGTCTTTGAATTCTCTCAAGTAATTGACAGCTTCCAAAAAGATCTAAAAATAAATCTTCAATAGAAAAGTGTCAGTTGCAAAATGTCATGTGCACTATTCCTCTTTATAGTATTTCGGTCACTCTGGACCTAAAACAAAATTGAAACATAATTTACCATCTTCAAATGCTTTGTTGAGCTGGGTAAATATTTATTAATACTGTAGTGCAATTTTATGATTGATTTTGAGCATTCTTGTCGTCCAGTTTTTTAGAAATGTTTTTTGCTGATTAAATTAATAACACAAGTTTTAAAAACAGTTTAACCTTTAAGAAAAAGTTGATTTTGCAAAAATTGTGGTTGTCGAAACGAAAAGGACCCAGTAGCTGAGAGTTGAGAAAGAAAAGGGAAGATCATTCTATTGCTAAAAAAATCCTTCGAGCAACGGACCGGCAATTCGGAGGTCAGGGGTTCAATTCCCTTAGAACCCAAATTTCCATTTTTGGCAGAAATTCAGATACCGTATTTATTATAAATAAACGGAATGCTCGAAAATTATTAAAAACTTATTGAATATTACATTTATTTTAATCTATTTGACTGTTATTTTGTCATCATTTTAAATTCTAAACTCTTACGAAGACTACACGGCACTTTTCGTTTAAACAGTCACATTTCTGACTGTCTCTGGAAAAAGTTCACGAGTATGTACTTTAACCTTGTAGAATTTTTTTTTGTAAGTGGTGCTTCTACGTGTAATTTAAATTATCAACTTTTACAGTGACTACTGGGCCTTTAGACAGCCACATTTTATAACCCTAATATTCGGTTTTAAAACTTCTTTGTTAAGGCTCCTTTCTAGTCTAACTTTGTTATAAGTTCTTGGAAGCACGTAGTAGTAGAAAACACGTGTTGGTAATTTACTATCCTTATACATAATCGAGAAGAAATGTCCTTATGTCCTAATGTCCTAATGTCCTCATGTCGTTTGTTACTCCTCCTTAACCACACATCCGATTTTAAATCTGAATAGCTCATTGTAACCGGCTCATCAAGGAATTAAGTGATCAAATTATCATGCTTTACAAAATATTGACCCCTGACCTTTAAATATGTCAAAACAAGGTCAAATGCCACAGAACGGCCGATAGCCGGTCGCTTTTAACTACTGTCGGCTGTTCTGGGTCAAATGCTTGATTTTGGTCAGAGCTATCACCTTTCTAACCGTTGCTTTAAAGGGGGACACAGGCATCTACAGTAAATGTGGAAATTCTGATGG
This sequence comes from Vertagopus arboreus, assembly GCA_034698485.1. Classification (NCBI taxonomy): domain Eukaryota; kingdom Metazoa; phylum Arthropoda; class Collembola; order Entomobryomorpha; family Isotomidae; genus Vertagopus; species Vertagopus arboreus. The sequence continues at coordinate 4,056 of JAQGBQ010001333.1, forward strand.
TGTCTCAAAAATTCTTTCATGACCTCTGACCTTTACTTTAGCTCCGCTTTGCGGGGTATTTACTCCTAGTTACATATATTATATGTATTACACCTAATTTGCAATTCAAAGTGTGTAGTACCTCCATTAGCATAATTGCCCAAAGTTCGTCCTCCTAGCCTTTTGTGAATTTATTTCGAAACTAATTTCTTCCATCTGTTTTGCTTCTTTGGCATACAAAATAAACCCGAAAATAAATACAGCTGGTCAGATTTTCCCGTTTGTTTCTCAAAATCAATTTGACAAGTAGATTTTGAGTTATTTGTGACTTTTCACCATAAAATGGCCATAGCGGTACTTTACAGAATAATTAACTATTTTAATTCTGTAAGCTTGGGTAAATAAAAAAAACGTAAATTGGACTAATCAAAGATTTCTTGATTGAATCAAGTACCGTATTTACTTATGTACTTTTTTGATAAGAAATAAAAATTTGCTTTACAATATTGTCTATGAACGGTTCAGTTTATAATTAAAAAAATATGAAACTTTTTTATTGCATGCACTTTGTATAAATTGTTTGATCTTTTTTACTAGAAATAAATAGAATATTGTTTAATTTAAAATATATATTTGTTCAACAAAACGCAGATATCGAGTTTAAGCTGGGCTAGAAATATTTTTTCAAACGTTATAGATTATTCATTGCATGCATTAAATTAAGTGTTGCTTAATTCACTAACTTTAAGCATTTTATTTGCAACACTAAAGCCATTTTGAAAGAATAAATCAACATACGGGCTTGAGGGGGAACTAATCTAAATTCTGAAATTATATGGACCTCAAAATACAAAATAATTTTTCAAAAATTGGCAAAATGCATGTGTGGTTTTGCAATGGAAAGTCACATTTAGAATTGAATGCATCACCGAGCTGCAGTATTTTAGTTATGCAACACAGGATTTGATGATGACACAATCGCTACTCTTGCATCCTAATAAACTTTACGAGAAATCCATCCTTGAATTTAAATTCTAATCTACTTCATATTTCTTAAGTTCATTCCGTGACCTTTGACCCATTCAGGGCTCTTCACATTATTCATAGTTTAATAGGCTGTTTAAAATATATTCACTTTTTCGATGAGATAATCCACATAACCTAACCTAACCGAATTTTCATTTTTTCCCGCCAATATGTCGTCAATTTTGTTAGCATTTCAATATTATGCATAATGTTCCAATAAAATACTGCCAGTAACCAAGAATCTGAAATTCACGGAAAGAAATATTTCTTATGCAGCTTAAATTCAATATTTGCCTTTTCGCTCAACAAATATTTATAAAAAAAAACTTTTTTTATCTGATAAGGTACATCAGTTGATCGAATTATTTTAAAACAAAATAGTTAAAGAAAAAAAATCATACTACAATTACTAATACGTTTAAAAATTCGTGAATTAAATTTTGAGTTGTTTCCCTCTGCATTAACAAAAATAATATAAAGTTATTATCGTGATTCGTGACAGACAGACAAGCTGGGTCCAAAAGCCCTTAGTCGGACTATTTAAATAATTTAAAGTACTCACTTCGTTTTAATCGTCTGAATAAAATGTTAGAGGTCAAAAGCGAAATATTCTCCTTAAATAAAATGGATTTTTCTATACTTTATCCGATTGACATAGTTAATGGACAGCCCTTTGAAAGAAAGTAGAAGAGAAATGTAAAGTACTCTAATAGTAAGTGAAGATGAAGACGGACTGATAAAATGAATAAATTTTCATTCGTTACGATATTCGAATATGAAATGAAAACAAAAGCAACTTCTGCACAGAATTTTGGTCCGGGCGTTCATTTTTCGCACGAATGCAACTTCATCAACCAAATGATTTGACTATTATACACTTTGGCGCTGATTAAAACAAGAACAGAAAAAATCTTCGCTCCTCTTTAAAATGATAAATATTTCATTTTTAAATTAAATCCACCTTACAAGAGATTCGTTTTGAAATATTTTGAAACAGAAATTGGCTAAGCAAGAACTAATTGAACCGGATGTTTGAAAAAAATATAGCTTTTAGTCCGTTATTAAACGGCATATATGGATACCGTTGTCTGAGCAGATTTTGTTTATATTGTCAAATAGATTTTAAAATAGTTTGAAAAACTACATGAGAACTTGATCCAATTTTATTTGTTTTTAGTACATATTTTTTTTAAATAACTGATCAGAATTTTAGAAATTACATTACTTAAAACAGGGTCTTACAAATCTATTCCTCAGTATTTAAAATTATTCATATTTTGTATTTCAAATTTGAATTGAATTGAATTGAATTGAATGATTTATTATACTCGACGTATTAGATTGGTAGTAACAATTATGAATGATTATGAAATTTGGAATTTGGATCCCCCAACTGTTACATTTGTATTATTTAACCGCAAATACCCGTCCCGGCCGGATCAGCCGGATATTTTTTTAAAAAAATCGCGGTGTTTTAAAGAATTTTGATATTTTTCTTCCAAAAAATTATAGTTTTTTTTTAAATCATTAAACAATATATTTTGCAAAAAAATAATAATTAAGTGTTTTCACATTACTTATTTAGTTAAAAAAAACTATATAAATCGATAGTATTTATTATGTTTACGTGAAAAAAAATATCCTGTATCCGGCCAAAACTCGAATCCGCGGCTTCTCTAATTTTCATGAAAAAATAAAATTGCTGGCATTGTGATTATAGGCTTGTAAAAATATGGAACTCGCGGCAACTCTAACAAAAAAAGAAATTGGTCATTAAGAGAATGTTTTTCTCTTTAACAACATGAATTCAGGAATAGAATGCCCGGGTATTTTGAAGTATGTATTTATCCTTGTTGATGATAGCACTGACCGAATATCTCATTCGAAAAAACTTGTATTCGAACAAGTGTTGCATTCTTTTATAATGCGCTAGAAATGTAAACCCGATGCTACTATTCCTAAACTAAACATCCCATTCTAAATCTAAATAGCTCATTAGAAGCGCATTGCAAAAACTCAAAGATTGTAAAATTAAAATTTTCAAAAATATTGGCCTTTGACCTTTAAAACGACAAAAAAGTTAAATGCGTAGTTTTCATTGGATTTGGACAGGACAAACGTCATTCGAACCGTTGTCTTAAATAGAAAACCTTTTGATTCAAACCATTTTGTAAAACAGTGAGCCTTGACCCCGAAAAAGTTCAAATACGTAAAATATGTAAAAACATCCCGATTTGTACTTTACGAAATTCATTTGAACCCTTATTTTAAGGTGAAAAAAACACAATATTTATTATTTATATTATAGATTTTAGAGCAATACATCTAAATGTGGGTATTACATATTTGACCTATAGAATGCTTTGACCGCTGACCTTTAATTTTGCTCGGCTTTCCCAGGCCTCTACTCCTAGTGTAATACAAAGAGAGCGAGTAGATTGGGTTGAAGTGTTGGCAGAATTTGCTTAATGTTCTTGTAGCTCGTTAAAGTGATAAATTGATTAAATAACTTCTCGCTCCTTCTGTAGGTATTTAGCCACTTCAGGAATCCAATTATTTGGACCAGTGTTCCAAACAAATACAGCAACTTCAACAAAATAAAATACACGAATAATTTGGGAAAAAAATTACAATCAATTAATGCAAAAATACGTTTTTACTTCGCTCAAAGTTTTGTTAATAAACTTGTGCAATTATCATGAGGTACAGAAATGTGGTGTTCCAAATAAAAGCATCCATATATTTAACTTTAAAAACCATATATATGTAATGTGGATAAATACAATTAAGTGACAAGTTAATATCTAAGGAACATAATAAATCACATAGTTAATAACATTTCGGAGTTTGAAAAATATTTTCGAACTTAACGAATTTTAACGTAATTTATGTTGAAAATAACAGCAAATAAACCCTTAATGTGGCTTTACCAAATAAGTCATAGCATATATTTTTCTTGTTTAGCAATTACGTGCTCGAAAAAGCACAAATCAAATTGTTTGCTTATTTTGCTTATTTACCCAAAAAACTACTTCAAGCAGCTATGAAGGGCCCGTTCTGAACATGTTAAATTGAACATGTTTTGTATCAACTTTTTTTAAAGTTTAATCTTAATTTTCTTCAGATTCCAGGTTGAGAATTTTTTATTGAGCGATTCATCTTACAAAATTCAATGGTTCAGTTTTAATTTTGTAGAAACCCGCATGGGTCATCCACAACTCACCCCGTACTTAATCTGTTTCTATTGACAATAAATATTATATTTTGGAAAATTTATTTTTACTTTTCGTCTACGAGTATTTTCACAAAATGTGGCAAATCTACACCAATTTTCTATAGCAGCCCTTTTGGGACAGCCCCATGGGTCAACCCTTGTGCCGATTTAACCCATCTTCAAATTTAGCCTTAGTTTTAAGCCAAAGAGCGTGTGTGCAAAATTTGATGACGATGGGTCAACTCTTTCGGCCGTAATCGGTGTTACGGACGGACAGACACGCGACAAACAACGGTAACCATATAAGCCGCTAAAGAACGGGCTAAAAGGCATGGTTTATTCTTGAGTGCTTTTTTCCTTAGGAGAACTCTACCTTAAATAGAAACCGTGGTGGCAAGAACCTTCCCTAGAGAAGAGAAGCTAATGCTAAATAGCTTTAGCGCCTGGTTTGATGCACTGAATAGCAAATGTAGGATGCAAAAGCATCTTTAAAGGTGGTAGTTGTGGTCATGTTCAAAACCATTCAAAAGGAGAAAGTAGCCTTGGTTTGCTTTCAAATGCTTTCTTCGTTTTCTTTGGATGTGGTTACTTGTACTACTCAGGCTAATGTAGCCTGTCATTCATGTCAACCCCGAGTTCCATTTCTTTTAAAGGGAAAATGGCATGAAGGAGGTTAATAAATGTCACCACCAAAATACACCACAAAAGCATCCAAATAAAATACCCCTTCTGTCCTTTTCCCAAAATATTCGTCACAACAAGTAAAATAAAGGAGGCAGAAAGCACTGTTATCTTTTTTATGAATAATGTATTTTAGAATGACATTTTTAAATTTAAAAAATCACAGAGTTGTGGGAAGATCATTTCACCAGTTGTAGACGTTTCTGGTTTCTGAGATACGACACAATTCTTGACGGTGACAATTTTTAGTGACAGAAGTTGGTGGTTAGTAAATCTACATAAAGGCAGGGAATATTACATAGACCAAAAATCTTCAAATTTGTTATTGATTCTGTTTAATGGACTGCATGTAAGCTTTCCGTCTATCTTCCATTCTTTAAAATTTGAACTCTTTTACGACTCCGTAATTTATCCACAAAAATACATAAAAATTCAATCGGGCTTGCCAATTTTTTAATATCTTTGGACAAAACCTGAACTAAAATTGTGGCTATCTGAGGCAGTCACTTTACGCGTAAGAAGAGAATATTAATAGAGAACGTAAAATAGGTATATTGATTTTTTTGTAGGGTTGTTTACCTTCAAACGCATCTTGTTGTTTAATTTATCAAAAATTGTCAGCAGTGACGTAGAATATTCTGAACAGAGTACACCGTGTGTAAAAAAGAACGTATACACTACCCTCGCTACACAACACTTAATGTAACTAATGATACACTGTGATTTTTTTGAAGATTTTAGCCTGAATGGAACAAACCCTAGGCTTAATTATAAACAACTTAGAATTTAGATACAATCTATCCAAGAAATATAATTAAATTTTGAATAGTTTGTTACCTTATTCAATATAGGCCAGAAAGAATTCAATTGTGGAAAAACCAAGCAAGTTATTTTGACCAAAATAGTTCTAGGCGACCTGAAAAATGTTTTTCTTGTTATATGTATTAGAAATATTAAACAGCAATTGTTTGAAACCTGATTTTTTTACGTTTATATGCCAAGGTGCGAAATGACTCGAAACGCTTTTTAAGTAAATGTGTTACCAAACGGTTCAAAAATTTTATCGTGCACAAATTTGAGTTTTTTTGATTATCAACTTACTTAAGAACCTCTAAAGCTTCAAAATACTTTTAAATTTTATTTAAACTTTAAATTGTCAAATTATGGTGGAAAAATAGAGGGTCAGGTAATGCACTACTATACTGTTTAGACTAGTGAATAAAAAAGTAAGTTACTTATAAAATTGAACCAACAAAACACAAGATATAAAACTTCAAAAAGATTAGAAATAGCTTTAAAGGTTGTCCCGAAATACGACGGTACAAGTTATGTAAGCGTAGCTTTTTTTGCTTACCATCGCCAATATTTAATTCAATTTTTTCCAAAGGTTTTATCTAAATTGAGATGTGCTCATAGTTAAGCCTATATGTTGGTCCATTCATACCAAACTTCAAAGACAATTTTACAGTGTGTAACAATATTAACCACCACCAGAGTGGTGGTGGTTATTCCAGCAATTTAGAATCGGAATCACAGCCAATACTGTCACGTGGGTTTAGAGCTTTCAATGTAAAATATGATTACTCTAGGCCCTATTCAACTTGTTTGAGTAGTGCATTTGGCTAGGGTTATTCCTTCTATTTGCATAATCATAAAAGGGCCGTAGCCAGCAAAAAAATCGACAAACTGATACAATTTTAATTACACAATCTTAAACATATTTTGGACATACTCTAAGGAATTGGACCAAGAAAGTTTTGAAACGCTGAAGTAATTAAATTTCAAAGTTAAATACCCCTTTATGATCGGTTTAAATTGTTTAAATATATCTTGTCAATTGGGATGGTACAAGTATCTTCAACTCAAAGTCAGTTTGATGACCTTACACAGCTTTACAATAACACTTGTCAAGTGTTAAAAATTATCTAAACTATATGATATTGGCGTACGACCAAGGAGTTTAATTGTGAACTAGGAATGTCAAACATACATACAGTGTAGTGGAATATACAAAAAGGTTGGTTTGATATGGTTGTTTTAGATATTCGGATTAGACTTTTTTTTATCCCAACGGATCGGATCGGAATGCGAGCCCTAGTAGTGAGTGATTGTCATTGCTGAATTGAGAACGTTTATTATTATCCGATCGTAAATGTCTACAAAATATCATGAGGTTGATGAACTATTTGAGATAAAATGCATAAACGGCTTAAATTGTTTAAATATATCTTTTCATTTGGAATCTTATAATTATCTTCAACCCAAACTGAGTTCAATGATCTTGAAAAGCTCTACAACAACACTTGTCAATTGTTTAGAATTTTAAAAACTATACTACAATAGATTATGACTAAAGGGTTTAATAGTGAAGTGAGAATGTCAAGCATACATACATTGTATGTAGTGAAATGTACAAAAAGGTTGATGCAGCATTGTCTTTTGACACGTTGCCGACAAAGGCTTTTAGTACCTAAAGAGAAAGTCCATTGTAGAGCCAGGTGGTATAGGAAAGTGTTAATACTTCTATTCATCGCAACTACTATCATAAACTTAAGCTTTTTTAAAATCGCCTTGAAAACGACTGAACTAAAATATATGAAATATGCATAGAATTAAAAGGTTAAAACTTCAAGGGTCATTAAGATTTCTATACCTGCCATAAACACATGCTTTGATGTATTTTAATCTCTTAATGCATCCCAAAATAGTGCATGACAAGAAAGTTTATTATTGACCAATTGAAGTCACACAAAAAAGAAAAAGGCAACAGTTTCTATCCAAAAAGTGACCATTTTTCAACAATGTATATTTTAAAACAATTGTAGGTAAGAAATGCGTGATTATTTAATCCTTTTAGCAGCACCGTTAATTATGGTCTCCAATTTCTAAATATTGATATATATATTTTTCTTTCAAAAATTAATTTCAGTTTTAAAATGTTTTCCTGAGTATTTCAAGCTTTCTCATTAGTTGATGCTCATTTTAGTGCCTTTTAACCCTTATGATCTGTAAAACCGCCATTAATAAAAATAGTTGGAAATAAATATTCGTTTCTTATAGTAGTAAATATATAGCTAGCAATTTATGCAAATACAGTATTGAATTAAATATCTAGTTGTTTGGTACAAATATGCAGACCTGCTCTTGATCTCAACGGACTAGCATAATTCAGGAAATACTATAAAGTACAGAATATTGCACTTTATTTAAGATTCTACGACATTTTATGTGTAAAAACATTATTAGATTATAGCACATAATTA
>JAQGBQ010001334.1:0-12218 GCA_034698485.1 Vertagopus arboreus
ATCAAGCGCTGTGATTTTTACCAAATTTTCAATAAATGCTTGGTTTTAATGAAATAAAACTATAATTTTGAGTAAACTCTTTCATATATTGTTTTTGTGTAGAATTTTTTTTAAAATAGTGAAGTTTCAATAGCGTTGACCACAAAAATATTACCAGGGTGTACGAAAGCATGCTACGGACCTGTACCAAGAAATTTAATCTTCATATCACATCATAACACATTCAGCAATTCTTGTATTCTTCAGCATTAGGTATACATAAGGCAGGTACCATTAGTGCAAGGCGAATTTCATTTAAATCTTCTATTCTACCTGAGTGTATTTATTTTACATTTATTCTACACAGCCCGGTTGAGGTGTAGAACCTTTAGGCTAGGCGTTATAATAATATTATTATGTCTTTCATTTTCAAGTCTTCAGTATGTATTGTTGAATCTCTTCAGAATTCAACAAGTTGGCCTAACTTTTTCTGCATATGAAACCCCCTCGGGAGTTAAACCACTGAAAATCTAACAACCCTACTACTACAAGTACTACAGTCTAACTATCGAAACCAAGTAGAATGATAATATTGCAATTACAACAAGGCACACAATATACCTTTGAATGCTAATGAAACAAATAGACAGGTAGGTATCCCTGAGAATTTATATGCGTATATAGAATAATGTATGTTAGAATGTTAGGACGTTCCTTTTCTTTGCCAGCTTTGAACTCCCCGTGTAAAAGAGTTCTTAACATCCTGTTATTTATAATGTACTTTTAATCATACATACTTGTGAATTGAAGTTTGTAGTGTTATTGGTTGCAGTTCATTCATTCCAATAACACAGACAGTTTGTCCAAGTCATCAAAATTACACTGATCTAGATATCTTAGCAAATTAATCCATCCTAACTAAATTTCGTGGATCATCGGCTAGTAATTTAAAGTCTAATCGGATTATTTCCAGACCTGCTAATCCACCCAGCCGAGTGTCACTCTATCACGCTCAACTTGAATCCAAGGTGCTATATCATCCCAAGCATACAGTTTTACATAAATACAAAATAGATTATTTGTTGACAATACTTGTATTTGTTGTTATAATTTTGTCAATATTGCAAGATTTCTGCAAGTTTGAGTGTTTAACGTATTAAATAGTTCATGGTGTTATACTGTATGATAAGTTATGGTGTTTTTGATGGATCAAATATTTCAAGGGCAGGAAGAGCTTTTGTCAACGAAGTTGGAGCTGACGAGTTATTGAACATAAAGTGTTCTGGAACCCGTTTGACATGAATGCCATAACAAAGAAGATTTCTGTTCTAATATCGTTTGTGGTTTGACTCTTGACATTTTAAATAGCAGAAAACAACTTTCCGCAATGGATAAAGTTAGTCAGAAACTTGTGAGGAACTTAAAGTCCAGGAAATATGAGGTTATGGACGGAGTTAACAACCCGGAAAGGGTCGAGACTCTCCAAATCGGTAGATTTAGTCCGGATAGTTACAGTCAAAATAGCGGAGATTCGAACCATAATACTACTCAGGGATTTTCATCAGATGGAAGGAAGCCTTTTCGAGAGCCTGGAAATGACATCGAAATGACGGCTGCCGTTTCAGGAGTTGTACCAGATGGTTAGTAATAATGCATTTAATTATTCGAATTTACATAAAAACTTTTAAAACTTCATTTTTTGCTGTCATTTTGACCTTAAGACTTGAGTCATCATTACAGATAAAATATTTTCTAAATACAATATTATTATTTCTTCAGAATATATCAATATGTATTTACTTCCGAGGTTTCATGAATATGCAATGACAATCACGGACGGTGATTAACAGCGTAATCTTAAAACAACTATTAAAATTAATAGCCATTGGTCTTCCAGGGAACTGCGACTGTTTCAATTTCCATGAAAGCTCATTAGGATTTTTCCGTAGTTAAAATTTTTGTCATTATGATTACACTATTAATGATTACAGATACGTTCACCGTGTCCCAAGCAATCAATGCACTTGGATTCGGAAAATTTCAAGTTATGCTATCCTTATTTACGGGTCTTTGCTGGATGGCTGATAGTATGGAGATGATGATTTTAAGTATATTATCCCCAGCCCTTCAATGTGAATGGGGGATTGATGAGTATAAACAAGCCTTTTTAACCACGGTAAATTTTAAAACGACATGCTTCTTTGAAACGTAAAGAATGATCCAAAAATATTTTTTTATGTAAATGTTGCTCTGTAATTTTAATAGGCCGTATTTTTCGGTATGATGGTCAGTTCCCCGTTTTGGGGGGATTTGAGTGACAAATACGGGAGAAGATTGGCCCTATGGGTCTCCGTGGGGTTGTTATTCTTTTATGGAACGGTCAGCTCTTTTTCACCTGGTTACTTTTGGCTAGTATTTCTTCGATGCTTTGTCGGATTTGCCATCGGATGTGTACCGCAATCGTGAGTTGAAATCAAGCAACAAATCGAAGAATTCAAGATGTAAAAAATATATGTTAGGAAAATAGGTTTAATCGTGATTTGCTTTTCTTATTTTAGTGTGACATTGTACGCAGAATTTCTTCCGACGAAACAAAGAGCCAGATGTGTGATCTTACTTGACGTAATAAACCATAGGATTTTAGTTAAAAATCAGAAAATATGTATGTATTTTAAATTGCAATGTTGTTCTTATAGTGTTTCTGGGCCCTTGGTGCTTGCTTAGAAGTTTTGTTGGCTCTAGTCGTAATGCCAACCCTTGGCTGGAGATGGTTACTTGGATTCTCAGCCTTACCAATTCTCGTATTTTTTATTATGTGTTACGTAAGTTGTAATTTTATTATAAACTTTTTATTGCCAACTTTAGCTTGTTCCTTTTACATTGAAACATTTTACAATGTACATTGTTAGAGAAAGTTGCATTTCCGTTTCTTCTGATGAAGTGACTATAGATGATTTAAATTTTAGATAATGAAACTTGAAAACGAGATGTCTGTATCTTTAAATCCAAACAAGCAAAGTCATTTCCCCTGCAAAAGTTATTTAATGACAATGATGCTCTTACATATGTCATTGCATATAATTCATGCATTGAAAAGAGTTAGTTAGCTTTAGGCTCTATTTTGTACGACTTATATAATGAAAAGGCATTCACAATGTTTTCCAATTCAATAATCTCAAGAATAATGGATATGTATACGAAAGTGATTTGTAAATCATTTATAAAACAGTGGCTTCCAGAAAGTGTTCGATTTTTGGCTGCAAGTGGGGAAACAGAGAAGGCAATGACAACTTTGAAACGGATCGCAGATGACAACGGAAGGTCGATGCTTTTAGGACGTTTGATAGTCGATGACATGCATCCTACAGAAAGAGGACGGATCAAAGATTTGCTGATGCCTGAGATGCGAAAAACAACTCTTTTGTTATGGTTCATTTGGTCAGTAGTAGCTACAAACTCTTGACTCAAAATGAATACAAAAAATTCATCAGATTGGCTTATAAATATTTGTATCTTTCAGGATGACATGTGCATTTTGCTATTATGGAGTTGTTTTGATATCTACGGAAATATTAGTGGAAACTTCTAGAAGTGCTCAAGTTCTTTTGAGTGGATTACCCAATGCAACATTTGATAATTTAACATTAAGTAATCAAAGCTCATCCGTCAGTAACCCTTTGTCATTGGTATCTGAAAATGGAACTTTTGAATGTGTCAATCCAAATCATCATATGCTTACCCCAAGTGACTACGTCGATCTTTTGTGGACTACCCTTGCCGAGTTTCCAGGTGTGTTTTGCAATTCAAGACTAAAGACTTAACACACTTTTAATCAAGGTATTGAGATAAATAGAAATATTTAATTCCTCAATTTATTTCAGGCATTCTCATTACCATATTCGTACTGGATAAAATCGGAAGAAAGAAAACAATGGCTGCACAATTTCTTGTCTTTGCTGCCACAATTTTTGTTTTCTGTTTTCCTATAAATGAGTAAGTTGTATGCAGTTATTCTACCCTTTGTAATATTGATTATCACAAGAGATATTTTAATACCCAATTTTTTAAAATTATGCATCAGTCGGATACTCAAGACGATTATTTTATTCGCTGCCAGAGGAGTGGTTTCTGGTGTTTTCCAAGCAGCATATGTTTACACACCTGAGGTTTGTATTTTGAATTATTCGCTTAATACTTTTAGGCATCAGAACTTTTGACCATTACAAGTGAAATTACGAGTTTATTAATTTATTGTTTTTCTTCAGGTCTACCCTACATCGATGAGATCCATTGGAATTGGAACTTGTTCCAGCATGGCTCGAATAGGGGCTATGGTCACACCTTATGTAGCTCAGGTACCAATTTGTTTATATTTCAATCAACTAATAAATCGATAAAAATTAGCAGACTTAAACCTATATTTTTAATTCATTGTTTAGGTTTTGTACAAAAAGTCCGTTGCATTGGCTGCAGGGGTATACGGTTGCATTGCAATAATGGCTGCAATTGTGTCTATAATGCTTCCAATCGAAACCAAAGGCAAAGAAATGCCTGAACGTGTACCAAAGTCATAATATTTTATATAAGTTTTTTTTTTTTTTTTACTTTCGTTTTAATAACTCGCAATTAGTGAAGTAAAGGAAGAAGTGTGATCTTATTCCTCTCAGTTTTTCTTGGAATAATTTTGAAAAACTGTTGTGCTTTTGTGAAATTTAAACTTGAAACTTACAATTTTGAAATACTTTGAGTTAGAAAATAATAATCGCTTTCAGACTGACGCAGCCATTGGAATTATCTATTCAACGTAAATTAACATAGTCTCAAATCCACAACTTTCTACTTTAAACTGCTGTAACTTATTATATATAGATAAATAGATGTTATAATTTATTAATAACATCATTCTCAATATTGTCTATATAAAACACAAATTATTTATTCAAAATATTATCGAATTGTGTAAAGTACAACAAGCACATTTATGATTTATGTAGAGATTAATGTCTCATTAAATTATTAATTACATTTTGTAGTAAATTTCAGAAATTGAGAAATCTATAATTAGTTTTAGAATTAGAAATAAGAACACAGATTTTGTATTTTTGAAATAGTATGCATTGCTACCAAAAAATGTGTAATTAATCCTGTAACTAAAACCATCATCGATTTCAAACTCTGTTAATAAGATAATACTTCACAAAATGTATCAAGTGTCATCAGAGTTCAGGCTCAAGCGAGTGGACTCTTTTTTATGGTCTGTGCAATAAACTACGAGCTATATTGTTTATAAATTTTTACGGTCGTTTTTTGAATTTTATTATTTTTTAGTGAATGAAAAAATGAGGAGAACTACATGACCCATTTACTTCAATGGATGGTTTTATGCTTTTTAAAGTTCCATCTTGAGTAGTTACCATGTTGTACAATTATTGAGACAAGTATTTATAAAAATCTCAAATTTCAGTCCACCAAACCAAATGATATCTCAAGTTAGTACAGATTATAAATGACAAAAGAAGGGGCCATATTATTATAAAGGTTATATTTTTCAAGTAATGGTTTCATATTCTGAATTTCATAGTGACAAAGTATAAAAATTGTACGATAATATTAGTTTGAATATTTGTTACACAAAAAGGCAGCCCTATAATATCACTGACCTAAGTAAAAACATCATAAAATGGTTAATAAACATTTCACAGTCGGCTTTTATGAAGGCTTTTAAAACTCATTCACTTCTATGGTTTATTCTGATCCAGTTATAATTGGTATGGATAATATTATAATAACAAGTAGGATTTTGTAGGCTTGTCACTCAATATAACAATTCATATACTCAAAGGATGTTTCGGTTTAAGCAAGTTTATAAATAGTTTTGGTGCCAAACAATTTAACCGCATTAAAAATATCTAAATACAAATATACGGGTTTGAGTAACAGGTTGTTTTTCGTATGTATATTCGGCTTTTGGGCATTGGAATTTGGATCATCCGATGATGTCATGCCAAACTGGCTACTAAAATTATTCTAATTTAAAAAATTAAACAAAACCAAATCTGGTTTCCGGGAGAAAAAAAATGGTGTCAATAGACTTAATTTATTTACGAAAGAAAACTATTTATTGGAGTCGTCAACAAGACTTTGATGACGAATAAATATCAGAAATTATGTTGACCTTTTTCAAAGCTTAATCGGAAGTAAAATTGCATTACATTGTAATGCAAATCTCTTTGATTATTTTTATATCAATGCCAACTGCCGATGCTACAGAAAAAATTTAAAATACAATACTATTAAATGCATTTTTGATACATCTTAATGTTTTCATTATAAATTTTATTTTGCCAAATTATGTGCGTTGAACTACAAATATTTTTAGAAGGTCAAAAAGCTATGTATTCAGTATATAGCAGAAGTAATCATCCGGCTAAAACCTGATGATGTAACCAAATTATAACTGTAAACCAAATTCCATTGCAACAAAAGCTGCAGTATATATATTTTTTAAAAAATATCTTAAGGATCATTTCCTTTTGCTTAGCCGATCGATTAGTTTTTATTCATTTACGACGCGTGGGACACCACCCTCTCACATTTTAGAGATTATTTGATACTTGTTATTTACTTGCATGCTTTTTTTCTCATTATTTATGAAAACTTGTGAGTTTGTAAAACATCATGTTCGACACCCTAATAAATGTTTTTGTAAAAGTCAACGCGAGGGGACAAATATAAAACATCTGAAAGAATTCTTAGAAGCTGACATAACTTTCGAACTCATAAAGTGCCTGAAGACTCCATGTCCAACGATGCTGTTAAACTAATGTGGCATATAAAAATTGGATATATCAGAAGAGCTGAGTTTTAAATGTTTTTGCTCAATGTTATTAAGTTGACGCTATTTGTTTACATTGATTTTTGTCGATGGGCATATCAAATTGCTACTACGAAGTAAATGAAAGTTTATACGTGTGAGAAGTGACCTTTGGAATGCTTCACAATCCTTCCATTGCCAACAATATAGTTGGCAATGATCGAGGTAAAAAAAATCAACAGGCGAACCCATAAAGACATTCTGAGAAAATGAGCATCAATAATCTAATTCATATTTATGTTATTTATTAAACATTTGATTTTTTTTAAAAACTATCTAGCCAAGTTATGAGACTTGAGGTCTTTAAACGATAGCAAATTTCTTTTGGTATTATTAATTGAAGTAGTAATGATTTTGTTAGCTCGATAGTATATTTATAAATAAATGCAATAAATATAGACAGGCATGGCATGGTCCATCGTTCCTTCTTTTACATGAGTTGAAGAAGGAAGGAAGGAAAAAGGGTCAACCATTATACTGAAACTATCTTGAAAAGATAAAGGTAAATATAACATCTAGGGAATGTCACACTTAACGGTTTTTCAAAATGCTGCGATTAAATCCCATATGACCTCGAATATTTTCGGACACACACGGTTCTACAGTGTTACATCATCAAACCCAAATCAAATGACCGGTAGCGTAAGTGGTGGTCCGACTTTTGTTCAGATTTTTTAAACAGGTTTGAAAGGATAAATTCAATGTCCCATCCGGACCTTCTACCTATTACCTTAAGGTCACCGGATACATCCGATCCAACTCTTTTAAAGATAACATTATATATATTTGTATAGAAATACCTTTTTTTAGAAATTTATGGGTCATGTTCTTTTGTTGCGAGTTTTTTAAAGTTTTCATTATGTTCTTCAATTACCTTTCTTGTAATTTTCTTAGAACTAAATATTCAACTGAATTTCAGTTGGCAATGACAATAAATATACAATATACGACTTTATACCCAAAATATTTTATTTTAACCAATACTTGACTGTCAAAAGCTACGTACATACACACATTGTTATCCTCCTTATATTACAGTTATATTTTTGGATTTTTTTGGGATAGAAATAAAATGTAAGACCAAAATTAAGGGAATAGTTTATATCTAACCATTATTTTTATGTCGGAATGAATAATAAAAGGGGAATGTTTTGACATAAAATGGTGTTCGCTAGAATGGTTGATGGTCGCTTTAAACTTTAAAATTCAAATTAATGAAATGCTATCAGGAAGTTAAGAGTTTTAATATTTTAAGCACAACTGAATTAAGAACAGTGTGTTATATGTAAGTAGAGTAAGATAATTATTTTTTCCAAAGACACCACAGTCTAAAGTCTAAAATCAGTGAGTCAGACAGAATGCGATAAAGTCAATAAAAGTACGTCAACATCTATGTTTACAGACGTGCCTTATCTACTTTTTTCATTGTCTGAAAAATATTTACTTTAACAATTCAATATATTATGGTCTGAAAATGATCCTATTAGTCATGATGTGAATGAAGACTGTTGCGATTTCTAAAGCATTCGACGATTCTAATTTCCAAATCGAAATTTGATGTTCGTAAAATTACCAAAATGGTTAAATGGAGTGATAGAGCATCTTTGTCTAACGTTTCAAACTATGCGAAGCTTTTTATCAAATTAAGTATCAAGAGTACTAATGGTAGCACAAAGTGGCTGCTTATGACCTGTTCTCTGTATACCCATGTTCGTTATATTTAATTATGTTCATCGATTATAAATTAGATCCTCTCTGAAAAATAGTAGAAGAAAAACATGAATGAAGAAGCCGTTCCAGCCATACAATCACTGCCAACACTGACGATTGTAGTGACGTGTCTTGTTATAGAAAGAAAATTATATAAATGCATTTTTATGGAGTAATATATATATATATATCTATATGTAGATAGTAGATAGCCAAAGAAAGGGCAAGATTTGGAGTGTCGATTTTTCGTCTCGGATGATTAAGAATTATTTCAGAGGGCCTGAGAATGTCACCCTGTTGACTCAACGAAGATGTAATATGAGCCTTGGTTTCAAATGCTTTGCCCAAGAGCCACGAATAGAAATAAATTTTGCTGAGCTGTCAAAAAATGAGCTGAATCTATCGGGTGGTTAAATTTTGATTGCTTCTTCAGCAACTTTTTTTTGTAATAAACAACTTGTCGCCTGTCATTTCATTCATCCGTCTATAATCCAACCTCAGTAATGTTAGCACTCTTCGGCATTTATGAATTCAAGCAGATGTATTGATATGTATGCTGTGGATATGTACCCTGTAATTGCTATTGCCACTTCTCCAGGAAAACGGTCGCGTCAAGGGACAAGTGTCTTAATTTCTATTATAAACTTTTTGACTCTTGCCATATGCCGACGTGCCATAAAATAATGGTTTTGCTTATCAGTTTTGTTTTACACCGAGTTTAGTTGCAGTCTTGAATATGTTTAACCTTTGCTGGAATGAAACTGGAAACAAGTGTCTTATAGGGTTGTTTTGAATTTTCAGCTTCACTTCACTTACCCGTGTTAACAAATGTTGAGACAAAGTAAATGATCGAACTAACACGGCATTTTTCTTGAACCTTTTCTCAAAAATTATCTAAAGTCATCATCAGTCAGCGTTAAAGACCGGTAGTGTACAGACAAGATCTAGAAACTGGGGTCAGTGAGAATAAAGAAATTTAGAATTTTAGCTTTTAACAAAAAACTTCCTAAAAACTTCAGGACCAAGAACATCATTTAACAGATCAATTTATATTTCAGGGGTACTATTTATAACGACTTTAGGGTGAAAAAAACTACTCGTGAAGATGGTTTTAAATGTTTTAGTATAGACATAAATGCATTACATCTTTGTTTGGTTTTTTACAACACTGACTAACAATAGTCTCAAAAGTTCCGAAATTTTATTTCTGAAAGAGACTTCTATAATTGGTAAGTAGTCACCGAAAGTATTTCAATCCTGGCCTTAGCTCATAATAATATTGTCATAAAGTTTATTGGTTATACAACAGAGAGTGGACGAGATTGAGATTTTTCCGAGACGAATAACGAGACGCATGAAAATGGTAATGATTATTGGTAAGTTAGGTTGACTTGAAGCATCACTTGTTCTCTCACCGGTCATAATTTTGCATAGCTCTGGAAAGAATTCGAAGTCGTCTTGGGTCAGTAAGATGGTCAAAGATATCTTGGACATAAGGTAAGGTGATTATTAAAGTATTTGCATGCCGAAACAATAATAATATTCATAGCGGTATAGCATTGAATCATACTCATACAATAATTCCGAATCCAAATCCAATTCGTAGTCTGTTTTGAGAATCGCAAACTCGATCATTTATTGACTTCCAACGTTCAATAAAAAAAATAGTACAGTATAAATCCAGTCGAATCAAGTGGATACAGCATTCCATATATTCTGTTAAAAGGCCGTTCAATATTTGTATCCAGTGGTATGTTCATATGTAAATTCATATTATGCAATTGAAGCAATTTTGTTTGGAATTGATTATCTGATTCCATCATTACACAAATCAAATAGTATTAATCCAGATTCATATGTATATGCACAAACGACACAATTTATCAAAGCCCGAGTCCTACCTTCAAATGAGTTTGTTTAACCTACCGAATCAATAATTAAACAGAAGTAAATAGCCAGGTGCATACTATTTGATTTCCTAGCCCTCTTATCAGCCTTATCATTTTAGTAATGTTTCATTTTAGCCATGTTTGTGTCGGTTCAGGAAGTTAACTAGACGTTGATTTAACTTACTTGGCTCATTTACTTATCAGTACAAAAAATTGACTTTTGACACTTGACGCATTTACTTATCAATAAAAAATTCTTGATTTTGACACTTGACTCCAAATCCATTAAAAAAATCAAAAAATTTTCTAATCATTCCTAACTAATCCTAACACAAAATTTCAAAAGTTATTTTTTCACAAAGAAGAAATATACTTATCAGGCTTATAGATTTTATGACAAGACATTTATTGAGATGTGATAACGAGTATCATAAATTTTGCCCATAATGCTATATTAAATTCGTCCAAGATTTTTGGATATCAAGAATGTTTTTTAATCTCCATAGTCTCAAATGGGGAACTCAGATTCCACTTAAAAATACCTTAGCCAAATTCTAGATTTTCTTTATTAATTACAAAGGTCACAGGTCAAAGTTTCCTCTCCTCAATACCGGCCCACATTTTTGGTGCTGTTTTTAAAGCTAAATATTTTTCATACTTTCGATCATTCTCCCACGACGATGTATATTATTATTTATTATCTTTAAGCCACGATTTATAGCTAGAAAGTTTTAATGATTGATACCTGTAATTGTGTACGATGTAGGCCTTTATTAATCCTGGATAACGGTACTTTTCAAATATTTTAAATCTTTTAAAATCTGTATCTCATCTAATGTCGATATTCCCGTCCCCGAATAAATACTTTGAAAAACGGTGAGACCTATTTAAAACGACAGTTAAGGTGTCAAAATGTCATCCCATTAAATTTCCATCATTTTAAGATTATGACCACATTACTGTAAACGCTCTATAGCATATCCGAATTTAAAAAAAGTGAAATGCATGTATCACATAAAATCGGGTTTTCATGAGACATAAAAAATCTTTGTCCAAGACTTTGAGTTTCAGAGGGGGGATAGTTGTAGAATTAGGTTGAGGCCGTTACATGACTTGCGGTTGGCTCTGAAGGTGTCGGCGGGAAGTTGAACTGGTCATTAGATAAACTAAACTCGAGTAGTCTTCTCTCAGTCAGTGTTGCTCTCCTCAGCCAACAACCACGGAATTCCAAGCCCTCCACACACGAGATTTTTTTAAAAAAATAATTGTAATTGCAATTATTAATTCGGAGATTACCCTTTCCATTAAAAAACATTCAATATTTAGAATAGAGTTGATTCTAAATTGTGTTCATTTAGTTGAAGAAGTCTGAAGAGAAATTGTAGAATTAAAGACAAAGGATTAATTAAACAAGTTTTCCAATTTACTCTAGAGGCAGAGTGCAGTTGTTTTAAGTTTAATAACTTGTGGTGAAAGAAATTAAAACTTACACTTCTAAGTGTTTATTAAATACTTTCAGCTGAAAGTAATCAAGATTTTTTACTCTTCACTAATAGCGAATCGCTATCGTCATAATTACTTCGCTGTTTTTTGCAGCTGAGAGAAAAGAAGAATTGATGCGAATGTTTGTTATGAAACAATTAGTATGGGTTTTTTTACCGTAAAATACTGATTACACTGGAGTAATTCGAATTGAAAAGTATCAAAGATCGAGCATGTGGCAAGCACGAGAGTGAAGGGTGTTGGAAAGGGTAGACTGAAGATGA
>JAQGBQ010001335.1:0-12217 GCA_034698485.1 Vertagopus arboreus
CGGAGTACTAGGACCAAAAATGGAGGAATGTTGCAAATTTAACGGACAAAAACTATATATGCGGCCAGACTATGTTTAAACGTAGTGTTTGCAAAGATACAAGACCGGCCACAGTGGTCCTGCACTGACTTAAGATAAGCCAGAAAGATTACCAAATTTTTCTCAAATTAGTAAAAATCAATTGGGTTTTGTGAACTAAGTGCAATCAATCTCAAGCAGGGCGGTTGATTTTTTACTTTCTTGGGGTAACAAGAAGTTTAACACTAATCTCTTAACACGGGGTTAATTGAATAAGACTGAATTAAATTTGTATCTTGGGGATAATTGGAAACATCACTGTCAAATAAGGAGCCAAGAAGAAGACACGGAGTGTCTTGGACTTTTCTGGTCAATAATAAAAAAAAAAAAAAAGTCGCTTGCGTTCTCGAAAAATAGTTGGGAAAACTGAAGAAATGCCATAATGTTCGGTTTTTATTGTTATTTTAACCATACATGTTTTTTTATTTAAAAATTCCGGGCAAAAGTTTGGGCAAAACTCGGGATCCAAGCTTATTTTCAGTACATCATTTAGCAACCGCAAATTCCAAAATATAGTTTTTATGTGTACATTTAAATCTATCATTACCTAGCCACGTGCTCACAGTAATCCGATCCGATTATTTTAGCAAGTGTTGTGCGGACTAGATTTTGTAAGTTGTTTCTATATTTAAGCGCTTGGACTTCATTCTTTTTTCTGACCTGGTCCAGACTAGAAGTTCATTATCAGTCTTGAAATAAAACTCGGAACTAAAAGGAGAATTATTCCGATCTAGTTATATTTTCTGGACAAAACAAAGAGGAATCTCAAGACAAGGGAGAGTCTCTGGAAGACAAACGAGAGTCTCTGGAATCTCAAGACAAAAAAAAGAGAATCCAAAGGGAAATGGTAAAGAAAGTCTACTAGAAACTGAAAACAATTCAATTTCGAAGAGAGCAAAACGCAAGGAAAGTCGCAAATCAAAAGGGCGTCATGGCCATTTGAGCCAAAAAAAGACCCAAACCATCTCAACCGATAGTGTAACCAACTGGGAGTGTTGAAGCTAGCGATAAAAGGTAAGTATCATATTTTTCATAACCTTGAGCTAGTACAGGGTTCCAAGACAGACCAAGTAGCTAGGACAGGCAGATAACCAGATAAGTAAAAGAACTTAAGACTATCCTCTTATATAAAGCGCAAGAAATGTAAGTATGTCGTTTCCCTTCGTCCACTAGTACTCCTTAACGACACTTTCAATATTAAATTTAAATAACACATTACAACCGCGTTGCAAAAAACCAAAGATCACATTTACAAAAGTTTCCAAAATATTTTGAAAACCATGGGAACAGCGTGACACCTAAGCATCATCTGCATTTCTGCAATGATAGCAGTTATTAGAGCTTTCTTTAGTGTGTTCACACATTATAAAGATAAAAATTATATAGAGAAAGCTTTCGCAAAAGGTGCCTTAGGCAAGCAAATATCTGGTCAACACTTCCACAATGTCACAATTTCTATGATTAGTTACTAGTTTCGTGGACCAAGTAAGCGGATACTATCTGGCACTTGCATTCATAGATAACTTTGCTGACATAATCCTAAGCAATTTCAATTTGTTTTGAATATTATATGTTGAATTTAAAGAAAAAAACATTTTTTGTGAACCGACCTTGCTACCAGCTGATCGACTCATTTCCTGTCAGAAATCCGGCTTGCTATTCTGGACTGAATAAACCTAACCCAACCAACCCAAAAATATGTTTAATTTCTAAACCTTCAAATTTAAGATTAGAGATAACTTGAGAATGATTCTGATTTCTGATTTTTTTAAAATGTATTAACTCATTTCTTTTCCAGATTTTCCGGTTTTTCCAAACTATCCATATGAGCATAATCCAATATTTTTTCGGAACCTCCTTCATTTAAGCGGAGCTGGAGTTAGAGTTAGCGTGTACTAAATGTCATAAGTAAATCCCAGAACTTTGATATAACTTGCATTTAAAAGCCTGTGGAACTAAAACTGGTCCAAACAAAGTTTTATACCCCAAAGGCTTTCACAAAATGTTTACCAAAAACATGAGTCGCCACCTATGACTGAATCTAACGCGATATCGTCATCATGTACGGAGTTATTGAAATGTAAGATTAAAACATTTAAAATATATTCTATTATAATAATTGTCACTATTATTTAGTTATACGTACTCATACATTATAATTATTCCAACTATTCCATTATCCCACCTTACATAAAAGTAGACTCTTTTTTTACCTTTTCTAATAATTTTTACTTTTACATTTTTCTAAACCCTTAAGTTTCCAATTTTGGTCAATCGTTCTTTGGGAAATTAACGCCATTGAATACATCTCAAATTAAGTAAGTTGGTCTTAAACTTTTACATTAATTATTATTCATTTCATTGAATAACAATCTCAAGATTTCTTCAATTATTCTTTATAATTATTTAGACTCCTAGCACCTGAACGATCTGTTGTTTTGTTTTTCATTGTAATAGCACATTTATGCACTATGAATAGCTGCATTCTTGTTAAGTTTCACTACTATTGATAAGAATTAATTCTAGACACTGGTCTTCTACTATCCACCAAGTATGGATTGAATATCAGTCCTCGGCGTAAATAGCATCCTTTAAATCGCTGGTAGAAACTGTGATTGCAAAACGAAAATTCAAAATTTTAGTAAACGTAATCATGCTTCTAGTGCTTTGGTCAATCTCCTCATTTTAGTGACACTTATCTAACGGATTAAAGAAGGAAAATAAATTTCAAAAATCATACAGCTCCTGCAAGTAAATTATGGCGTTCAAGGTTCTTAACAGCTACCGACATTTAATTAAAAAGAACAAACTGTTATTTCGTTGAAGATTATGCAAAGTAGTCTTTCAACTGATCTCTTCTTCTTTAAAATGATAGTATGTAAGAAATACATGTCTTACAAGCAATTATTACTTTGATGTATGTTTTTAATGCTTTTTGTTTATTAATTATAAAATCCATTTTAGAACACTTGCTATTAGTAAATGTTTGTCTCACAGTCAGGTATGCATCAAATAAATGAGTAGCGTTTTTAATAGTTTTTGGACAGTAATAATGTTGTGTTATTTTTTAAAGGTGAACAAAAGCGGGTCGCCTTAGCGACATAACAAAGAAAGATTGAAAAGGTGCAGCAGGTTTCATAAGTACTATTGTATTTAGTTGCAAGTTGATGTAAATAACATCTACTTTATGAATTATACATTACATTTTAAAAATAGTGTAAACAGTACAAAATGGACCTAATAAATAATAAGCTAGTCTTTTTAATATATTGACTAGATATATTCACGTAAAACTTATTATAAGGAATTTTCGTTCCAGGTTAATTTATTAGCACCAGTTATTACCAGCCAAAGTTGACAGGCTCGATCCACGCTAATGTTAATACTTTTATGTATTGTAACGGATAAGAAGAAACATAAAACAAACAGTTACCCGATGCAATTTTATTTCGTGATTCAACGGTTAAAGTGGATTAATATTAATTATTAAATACAATTAATGATTGAGCAAGTGCATATCATGATTTTAGTATGGCGGTAATTTTTTAATCGATTTGTAATAATATTAGGTAAAACTATTCATAAAATCAAATGTTCTATATGTGGTTCTCCATGAACCCAATAGCCCCAGGGAGTGGTTTTATATGTGAATATATAAAAAATTAATAAATAAATTAAGCGTTGAAAGTTCGTATTTCTATGATGCATTTGGATGATTACATAAACTAGTAGCTACGAAGATATCAATACTTGCCGAGTCAAGACGGGTGAAAACTATCTGCTGCAAAACAAATGCAGTTATAAATTGTGCAGGTACCAACTTAAGCTTCAACAACCTCACAAAAACGTGTTCCGTGGGACGTCCATAGTTTTGAGTGAGAAAGATATGTGGCTTTCTACAGATAAAGCTAACAAGTTGGTTCAGAAAGTTAGTTAGACAAAAGATGTTTGTAGGGCTTTTTTTGGTGATTCAAATAAAACCACAAGATCTGTAGAAGTAGTTACTACTAGCGAATTGAACGCTAGGTTGGCTTTTTACCATAAGACGATTAGCAAGAAGCGTAATTTTGACATGCTGACTCATCATGACCAGATCTGCAGACTTAGGCAAAGTCTAAGAGATTTGGTTTTGCATCAAGCTGAGTCTAGCAGATTTATCTAACCAATTTTCCAAACCTGGAGAACTGTACGTTTTATTATACTAACTATGTAGTAATATATTGAATTTAGTGTATTAAGCGATGCAAAAAATTATGATTTCAAATATTTGGAAATACCCATCAATGGTAATAGTAGCATTCTTGCAGCATCTTAATTATATAACTAAATTTTAAAAAAACTATCAAATAACAGCAGCCTTTCATAAGAAATAGAAGCAATTGCTTTCGTTCAAAATCGAGATGACTATTTTTTACATAAATTATTTATTTTTACAAATAAAGTAAAAAATATAACATGTACATAAAATATATGGGTTTTAATGACAAGAACATAGGCTGGTACTGTCCCGGAATTTTTTTGGTTGGATCCTACCAGCATACCAGCTGTCCAAAAACCCATAGAGTCACATTATATGACGAGACGATGGGAACTAGACAATTTGTAAAATTATAATATCTGATACTGAAGTCTCCTATTTAAAATCGCTGGACTTTTTTCAACTGAAATACCTCAAAAATCTTTTTTATGTATATTCAAATTCTAATATCCCAATATTTCGACAGAATGAATAATGTTTATTACTTTTATCATTTGTACTAAGACTAAGACGAACTACGACCAAGACAAACTAAGAAGTTACATTCTAAAAGCAATAACCAACTAAGTCAGACAATGCTTTTAAAAACCTACTATATTTTATGTTGCAACCATCTGATCGGTATAAATCCAATTTATTCAAACTTCCTACCCACCATGCAACTTTCGGCAAAAAAGAAGAAAATTAGGATGTGTAATTTTTTAATCACCACAACAAGTACATTCAGTCGGATGTTCTAGCTAACAGGCGGTAAATTTGTCAGCTTATAGAACTTTTTAATCGTATTAAGTTGCAGCTATTTTCTGTTTTCTTTCTGATCTTAACAAGCTTGTTTGCAAAACTATTAAAATACCTTGCCTACAGGCAGCTGTTTAAATCGTGAATAATGACCGCACGACATGTAAAACGGTGTAGTTTGAAACTTAAGTGAATGGTTAACACATTTTTAACAAGGTATAAAACTTGTATACCAATCAAATGACGCCAAACTTGATTTCCAAAACAATCTGTGGATTTGAATTAGTTAATACAAACAACACTAATCGACGACCTAAACGTTATACATAACATGTACAATGTTTAGTTGACCAAATATCAATCCAACGATCACGTGTATGATAATGGGAGTCGGAAACTGAATGAAGCGATGAAGTTTGAAACGGCAAAATAAAATGTTTCGTGGTCATATCATGATTACGAGTATGTCATCTGCTAGATATTGAAATCGGATGCTTGAAAATTTGTGTTAGATCTCTTCATCACCTTGTTTATCGTCCAAAACTTACTGGGATATTGTGTTTATTGGCAATGAGTTGACCTGAGAAACAACTTTTACCGCAAACGTAGATGCCGCCCAAGGTGACACGTTGAAGGTGGAAATCTTGGAATAATTACGACTATATGATTAAACCGTTCATTAGAACCATTGTAACCGTTAAAAATTATATCCATTTATAAAACATTATTATAAATACATTATAAATTTTATGAAACAGCTATTGCACCGGCTAGAGATCCAAGTGCTTGGTTAATTAAAGATTGCAGATGTGGACAAGAAGGTCAAAGCAATTTGAAATGCTTCTGTGACTTTATATTGTGAGCGGGTATGTAATTATAGATAGATAGAGAGTATATACATGTACTAAATATTAGTGGTAAGGGTTGATGCTGAAAGCTAAGGACACGGATGATGCATCAGTGACTTAAATAAGTCCAACTTAAGACTTAAGGACAGACGAGCTTGAGAGACCAATAGAAGAACATAAATTACTCACATATCTACCACACCAAATGACATAACTTGGTTAATCGCTTTGATTTCTTAACTTTGACAATACAATTCATAAGACGCTTATAATATAAATATACATCTAGATCTGTTTGTATATATTCTTAAGGATTATTCCTAAAGCTGTAATGAAAAGTTCATTCTAAATATTTAACAAGTACCCTCTATTCAATACTTTGTTGGATGCAAAGATACAAGCATTTGTTACAACACGTCTTCCTTTCATTCACCTTTTATTTTTTGGTCATTAAAACTGAATTGATTATAATAGAAAATATTCCACAACAGCTTTAAAACTATTTTATAAACTCTGAAATGGTGTTTTTGTAGAACGACATGTGAAATTTTTCATCCCATTGTTTTAGATTCCTTGTAAGGTTGGTAGAAAACATTTGAAATCTGAAACATATGACCATTATGTCCAAGATGCCTGATACGGTATTTTATCATAACTAAAAGCTACGAGGATCCATCAGCTTCATTTTCCTGAAGCTGATGATCATTTACTTAACTATTTTAAAGAAAATAAAATGGAAAGTTATTGTGTGTATTGTTTTCATTTTCAGGTGACTACAAGGACAGCGGGGTCATGAGTCGGGGAGCGATCTAGTGAGACGTTTTACCTGCTGGACGTAAGGGCAGGTCGAGTTCGATATTGGCACATCGGGGCGAAGAGATCACGGAATTCTATTGAACTCGTGCTACGACTTCTCGAACCTTCTGGATTCCTCTTCCCACAGGTAACATAATGCTCGTCTTTAAATGCATTATTCCTATTTTTCTGCCATCCCATCATCTCATGTTGGAAAAGCCCAAAGGCCAGTGATTACTAGAGGAAGAAGTGCTTTTGATATGTTCTTCGTCTGTTTCTTTTCGCCTGTAGAAAGTTAATACGTTTTTTGCGAATAGTGGAATAAGTAGAAACATATATTCGTCATTATGCTACATGAAACAAGAAGTAGATGGATCTTGGCCTCAAATTACCAACATCTTCCTTGGTGGCAGATAATCTGCTGTATAGGTTAAAGTTGCAATGGACAGGGCTAAATGTAACCTTCAAAAAGCTCAAACTAACATGAAAGCAAATTATGACCGCGGTTGGTTTTGGTTAGGTTAGGTTAGGTTAGGTTAGGATAGGCGATTTAGTTGTTTATGAAATTCCTATCCGTAAGAAAGGCGAGCCGGACAAATTGCAAGTAAAGGCAAAAGGTTTATTTCAAATTATTGCAAAGCTTAGTGAGACCTCAGTTTGCATTCAACCTGTGAACAAGAAAGGCAATCCCGAAAAAAGTTAGTATCCGTAGGCTCAGATTGTATCAAAAATCGGGTGATTCAGATATCCCCAATAGTAGGGACAAAGTGATTGAGTACTCTCAATTTGATAATCAAGAGCCAATTAAAATTGACGAGCTACCTGCCAACGAACCAAGTGTCTCAGAACCTGTAAAAAGTCGCCCCATACAAACTGCAAGTAGTGTAAATACTCTAAGCAAACGGCAGAGACCGAGAAGGGAAGAGAAAGTGAAGTCAAAGTCAAGTGTAGTGAAAGGTGACTCTGAGCCTGTGGGAATTCGAAGGTCAGCCAGGTTGAAACACAAGCTTCAAAGGCAAATATTGTGTTGCAATGCGGTATCAGTGAAAGGCGATTTTGGCAATACTGATAGTAATAGCACTTTTCCATTTGGATTTTGTTGCCTCTCGTTCCCATTCTCAAAGTAAAAAACTTCGGAGGGCTCAACGGCTGAATGAAAGCCGAATGAGACGTAACCAAACGAACAAGATTGATGAACCACCAGAGCCGATGACATGGCAAGATATGTGTGGGTTTTTGTTTTGGATTTGGATTATATTTACTTTAGTATTCGTAGGTTGTCTTAGGATGGCAGGACATGAGCGGTGTAATTGTGCATATTATGTTCCTTATATTTTGTTCATAATAATGTTATTTTGGGCACTGCCGGTCTATGCAGACCAAGCATAGAGTGTACAGTATAAGATTAAGGGAGAAAATCTCGAGAAGAGGGACAGGTCCGTCGAAAATGAAGTTAGACCAAAAGAGGTTAAAGATTACTCAGAATATTATTATCAAGTCGTGGAATACAATTCAGAAGAGAAAGTAGATTCTTATGACGATAATGTAAAAAGTTATGTATGGCAAGGAAGGCATGATAATCTGTACATACATGCATCCACTACGGAAGAGTTTCATTCAACCCCATTTAATGTAACTACAGAGGCGAGTGTACATACAGAGGCTAGCCAGGGAGAGACCACGGAGGCAGAGTGCGACACTCTGGGCTCATCTAGCCCCTCCGATATCTCTACAGAATTAACGCCGGCAATAGTAAGCGTAGCGAGTTCAGCTCATAGACTAGTACCAGGACTTAGCATAAAGGTAGTAAGTGGTTTCTTGTTTTCATTCGTTTTGGCCATGCAAGCTCAGCTTGTAGACACACCGGTCCAGGTAGGACCAAAACAATTGTTGCCAGAAATTTCTAAAGACCACATGAATGAGTACATAATTATATTAGGATTTGTAGCAATCATTACACTTTTACTAGTTGTAGGATGCTGCATATTGAAAACCTGCGTATGTTAATATTTTAAGGAGGATTGTACGCTAGAGTTGCTGGGCAAGTCACAGATGTAACTGTTGACAGCCGGTTGCAAAGGCATTGTACGAGAGGTTGTAAAAAATGTATATAGTAATAAGGCCATAGGTTATAATTCAGCATGAAGTTTAGAAATATTGTTATAATCTCGGAAGCATATAAACTACCTTAAGTTTTGTTTGTTTGTTTATTCTCTAAAAGGTGTCAAGGAGGGAGAGAGAGAGTGGAACTTGGAGAAAATAAACCGGTTCCTAGGACGATGCATTTAAACATTACTGTGGTATCATATTCATTGTCTTGAAGGTCAAATTCGAGAAACAAAGCTTAACAGCTCCGAGTTTTGAAAGCCACCGAGGGTAAAGGATTTATCAAAATCCATACACTATTGAACGTTGGAATGTCAACTCAGGAAGTGTGAAGACAAAGCGGCTCTTTACTCTAAAGCAATGTTAAATTGCATGCGTTTCATAGACGGTTACAAGTAATAAGTTTATGTAACAATTAAATCGAGAGATATCTAATTACTGAATGATATAAGCTGATGTTTGTCTGAGACTAAGATATGCATGAAATAAATAACTAGCGTACTAACCAACTAACTAACTAGAATGATTTTGAGTATATAAAATACTCTAATCCCACGACAGTAGCAATTGCAGTTAATTCTAACATGTTTGTAGAAGGTTTGGAAAAAAAACTATATTAATGTCGGCCTGTTTGTATATAAATCAAACACTATAAAGGATCAAGTTTCAATGCTTTGTGTGTCTGTTTGGACTACAATTCTGAGAATAAAACATATCTTTTAATTCTAATACTTTGTGTCCACGCCTTCTAATCATGTGTTGTCACGGCATGCTTGGTCAAGTCCCGGTATGCCTAAAATACCTGAAACTAGGCATGTCGTACTGGGCATATTATTTAGTCATCGAGTATTTTATGTGCACAACAGGGCCTCGTGCTAACCCTTCAAGGGATCCTGCCCGCTCGAACCAATCTCCTGTGTTTGGACCTTCTCGAGATAACTCATACCCTTCAAACCGGTCTATTTTATTCAACCGAGCCTTTGGCCACCGACCTGAAACAAAAATGCAAATGTGGGATTCGTTTATGGATGTGGGCACAAAGGGCTGTAATATTTCCTTCAAACACTAAATCATAGATTTGTTCAACTTGAAGATCGCCTTCAGGCACACCTCAATGCTAATCTGTTGACGCCATGACCGCCTGTTTGACCAACATACCCTATAGATGGCCGTGTAGAAAAATTGCTCGATGGCTTGTTGGTATAGTATGGCATGCATGGGACATTGGTAAATCCGTGGCCGAATGCCTTTTTTTAATTACAGAATTTTTGACGAGTTGGTTCAACCGGACTATTTCCTGTCTCTGGAGCTAGCAATTATTGATTTTTTGAACTATGCTGAAGACCTCAATATATCAGAGCAGCTACCATTCAAAGCAGTATTTCGGTACGCTTTAAATTCTAGTTTCGTTGAATTCTCTTGCGAATCTAAATTACATGATGTATCAATATCATAGAGTCTGTTGAGCGGAATATTGCACACAAATGTTCTTATTACTCTTCAAACAAATCCAAAGTTGTCTGTTCGGTTATTAGGGATGAAAGTAATTATTTAAGCATCATTTACATACTTTTTTATTGGTCACTTTCGAATTGTATATTGCATGCATAAGTACCATCATCAAGACCATTGGTTTCCTTTAAACAAACCCAAAAAGACTTTGAAAGTGATTCATAAATCAAAAAGCAAATTGAGGAATTGCGTATTTAATAAAGGAATAAAAGGAAGGATAATTTGTGTGATTGATCCTTTCATTTCTTCTGCAGTGGGTGGTGATTTTAAAAACACATCCTAGTATGCTGCTTTAAATAAAAAACATCAATAGAATAGAAACAGTAAGCAATATGGTTCTAATAATACAAACATAACGCCGTATGACAAATCTATTTAAAAAGCCAGATGTAGGATATAGGATATATAATATCGCCAGAAATACTAGAAGACATTATCAAAATGCAAAAAACCAAATGTATCCCTATGTTTAAAAATATAAAAACGCATGCAAAAACCGAGCCTTTTCCTAATTATAACTTAGAATGGTCAATAATAAAACTGTCAGTACAAGTCAGATCCGGATTCCCAAAAATGGATATAGATAATAAGACGATAACTTTAAATTCAATGGATGTATTTTATAATGAAGACAAAAACATATTTTGTACTGTCTGTAATAATAATGAAATTAAAGATGTTTTCCACGTAATATGCAAATGTCCAGCATATAACTATTTAAGAATGATAAATAACATGAAAATTCCTAATAAGGAATAATAATATGTAACATTACTTAAAAGCTTATCTGAAGATAATTTAAAATCAATATTTCACTATCTAAGAAAAGCATGCACAATTTGTAATCTGTTACTCGAAGAAACTATTCAGTGTATTGAAAATAAAATATCTAGGTTAAGATTATAGACTAAGATAGGTTAATATTATAGACTAAGACTCTACCCATTATTGAAATAATAATTATGAATGTTGATTGTAAAGGCCCAGGCCATATCAATGAGATCAATAAACTTACTACTACTACTACTACTACTAAAGAGCCAGATAAACCCAAATGCCCTTATAAATCCGGCGTACTAAGACCTACAGAATTACTACTACACGTTTTTTCATTTACGTTACACAAAAAACATGTTCCTGTCCTACTTCAAACTTGCAACTTCTTCCTACTAATTTTGGTCACTAAACGTTTGTCTTAATTACTTGCTGATCCAGATTTATGCTTACGGACTACAACTAACATTAATCATGTCAGTCGATAAAAGCCCGCTTTTGTTGATTTATTCAGAAGGACAATCACCAGTAATTTATACCTACAACTTATAACATTAACGAATTACCACTTTAATCGATCGGACCTATTAATCTTCTTAATTCCCAATCTTTCGAGCCTCAACTTTCAATGATTATCGCCAAGTAAATATACAATACCCTTTTTATGTTACAATACTACTTCGAATTAAAGCAATATATATTATTTTACCACAGAATTTTCCAAGTTCGACTAATTTCAGCATTTTTCTCCCATCTTGTCTCAGCCCCAGTCCTTCGATGTCAAAGATGTCATGACTCTCTCGACAAAATGAACAAGATATTCGTAGCCGCGTTCAAAAGTTATGAAGTATGTGACTACCTGTCATAATTCTCAAGCATTCTTAGAAAAATCCCAACAAAACCAAATAGCATCCTGTTAGTAAACAAAATACGTTGTAACTAAAGCTATTAGAAACGATACTATAAAGTCTAGAGTGAAACAAATTATTTGTCGCCATGGAGATGTTCATACATCTCATATCTTTCTTTGGGAAAATAACAAGAAGGGTGATATGTAGTATGTCTATATTGTAGAACAAAAGCAAAATTAAACCCTAGATGAAGAGGT
>JAQGBQ010001336.1:0-12214 GCA_034698485.1 Vertagopus arboreus
ATGTGGCAGTCCAACTAAAAAGGGGGTTTCTCACCTTTTAAGCTAAAAGAATACTAAATAGTGCGAAACAGTGACAAAGGGCCGCTCATAAGAGATAAAAATATAATACGCTAAGTGAGGTAATAAATAAAGGAAATGGTTAAGATAGAACTCACTTTTTCGATGAAAATTGGCCGACATTGGATTTTTGAAATTATTATTTGCCCATTTGGCCAATAATAATTAAGGACAAGAAATTAAGCCCATTTGCAGATAATTTGATGTTTTCATGGTGCTTTTGGTGTTTCAACTTATAGGGTTATTTTTAGTTTTCCTAATTGGACTAGGATTTCATGATACCATTGTTAGGTAACCTTAAGGGTTAGTGTGTCAAAACCGCAAAGGTTTCTTGCATGCTGTAAAATGTAGTTAGGATATTTACATTCAATTTGTTAAAATTTAATTCAAGATATAATTATGTCCAGTGATCAAACTGCGGATAAAGTTTAATATCTTCTGGGAGTAGCAAATGTGAATAGAATTTTTTTCTTTTTCGCAAGTAATTCATTATGTGTACATACACTGGAAAAAATATTTAGCTTTTGCTTTATATTCGGTATAGATATATGGAATTGAAAACCCAAACTTTCTTTCTGAACAACCCTCGTACATTCATGTGGTAGATATTTAACAGTTCTTAATTCGTTTTTGATCCGTTATTTACTATTTTATCCGTATGACTAATGGTAGAACTGAACCACAAGAATGGAAATTAAAAAAATACTAACATGTAAAAGCCCACGTTAGACGATTAAGGACTAGTTGAATTTCGCATTTGAATAATTTATCATTGAATTATTATTTACAAATGTATGTAAAACTAAAGACTGCAACGACAACAATGTTAGCCAAAAAGAATGGACGTCGAAAGTCAAAATAATCGCACTGAGCCAATAGACGAGTCGATATTTAACCACGTTTTCAGAAAAAAGAGATGTAAAGTGAATTGGAGTTTTTGCAAACAGTAAGTCATGAATCGTTGTACTACATGGAGCAAAAGTGAAGAACGATAGCATGAAAAACAAACAAGCATCTAGCAAATTTGGATTGTAGTCGCATCAATTTATCTAAAAATCAAAAACAAGATAAAAATATTAATTACTGTAACTAAAATAAAATCATTGTAATAATTATTAAGTTGCCGCAAGATTTCATAATAAAATACAATCGGAATATTAAGCAAACTGTAACAATCACGATCAGTATAAATTTAAATTTGAAAAAAACTGCTTCATTTTATTAACATTCACGATTTTTGCAATAATGCAGCTGAAAATTCATCGTCCGAATAATTTCTTCATTGTACAGTTTGATAAACAAGTTCTAATCTATACTTTTACATTTCTTATGCTTTCACTTTTGCCACAATGATCAAGAGGTTTAACACCTTTATAATTCCAAATTTATATTGTCCTTATAGTAAATTAGTTGGTTTTAAAAATAGGATTTAAACATTGGAGTACAGATGATCACGTACTCCAATGTTGTTTATTAGTGTAAGCCAGTTGGACAAACAAACTAAAAATACGATGCAACAATATAATTATTAGTATAATTACTGCCACCAAATGGATATGTGATCTATTAATCGGATTCAGTGTTCAATCAGAGTTGACCCAGACTGAACGCTAGATAACTTATTGTCGAGTTTATCTGACTTGAAGCACTCTTTAATGTCTTTTTAAATGTAAAAGTCAGTTAGGAATATAGTTTTTGTAATATATTGAAATATTAAGTTTCTCTAATGTAGTTTGCTTGGCTGCGTAAATTTGATGAAAGTAGTCAAAAACATAAGTTTAGTGTTTAAATCTGGAAGATTAAATATTTAATCAGACCATCAACATTTCCAAAAACCGACAATGATAACAGCAGCACATTTATGGAATTGGTCATGTCGATTATTAAATGGACAATCAACTATTGATAAGATTAAATTGATGGCCAGCACAAACTCAGAAATTTATGTTCATTCAGTTGGTTCTTTTCTGCCCATCATTTACTTTTATCAATAAAATTAAGTCATTAAAATAACAAATACTCTTTTTTCCCAACAAAGTATTAGTGCATTTATTTTCTAGTGTTTAACAAAATTCAGTTTTACTTGACTAGATTATTATCTCATTGGAATTGTGTTGCACATACGGTAAGCTAAATATGCATACTTAGCCTTTGTAATTTCAGGTATTTTTTCCGATGCACGAAATTTTTATGTAGCTATTTATCCAAAACAAAAAGTTAGGTAACGGTTTGCTATGAATCAGCCGGCTACGAATCAGGCACTATGGTTGACCCGGACTAATTTATTATACAGAAATAAATAAGCTACAATAATTTTCCGTTTTTTCTCTGTATATAGTAGCGCATAAATTTACATTGAAATGTAACAATTTATTTTACAAATTCATTTCTATCAAACACAACGAAAATGTTAGACGGTCGTTTGATTTAATGTATAACGTATATATTAACGTATAAGATGCTGTAAAGATTTAACTGATTATTATTTGATAAACGAATACATGAACGTTGCAGTTAAAGTAGTTCAAAGAATAAAGCAACCTTTTTTATCGTTTTTATATAATTCAAAAGTTCGTTTATTTTTTAGGATTTGTCTATCTTGCGAGCCGTGGTATTATGAAATATGGATGCCAAAGAAATAGCAACAGCTAGTGACATACTAGACTCTGACGAAACTGTTATAAAATCATGGAAAAGGCTATATGATTTCTTAGAAATTCATGGTAACTCGGTTCAATTACAAACCCAGTTTAACAATGGAATGTTAACCAGCCATGAACTGGTTAGCTCTATTTTGACTAAATGGGTGACGCAAAATGGGAGTGAAGCTACTCTAGAAAAATTATGTTCAATACTGGTCAAGCTGAGCTACAAAAATGTTTCTGGTAAGGGAAATTATTTTCTTTACACAAATCACAAACTTCGGCCGAATAGCTGTGCATAGAAAGTCAGAAGTATTAATATAATTAAGTATTCTACTTCCTAAAAACAATTTGTTGACATTGTATACAAAATTATCTTCGCATGTCTATGCTTATGACTCAAGCTTGCTGTCAATTTTTTTTACGACGGTTATGTATGACATACAATTCTGAACGCTGAATTAGTTATTCTTTTTGAAACAAAAAAGACCAAAAAATCAGACAGCAGCTGCCTATAATCAAAATGATGTTTTATAATTTTTTACTAAACATTTTTTATTATATCCTGCTTCAGCAAGCTGGCTAATATTTGTAATAAATTGCAAAGTTTACATTTTAAACTTATTAAATAAGGAATACACGATTTTAAAGTTTTTCATTTTTCTTGTAGAAAAATTACGAAACCAGTTTTCAGCTATCAAGCTTTCAAGTTGTATATCCTTCGAGCTCCTTAAACCAACAAAGCACTTCATCGGGAGGAAGACCGAACTTCAAAAAATTCAGACCATTTTGGAAGCGGGAGAAGTTATCGTGCATATTGTTGGCATGGGAGGTGTTGGAAAATCCGAATTGGCAAGAAAATTTGCTCATATTAACAGCGGCAAGATAAATAGTATTTGGTTGAATGGTGAAACTTTAGAGAGCTTGACAAATTCGATAATCCGACTAGCAGTTTTGACTCAAGTTCCTTCAACAAATGACCAAAATTTTCCAAGGGACTTTATGGAA
The DNA here is from genome assembly GCA_034698485.1 of Vertagopus arboreus. Taxonomy (NCBI): domain Eukaryota; kingdom Metazoa; phylum Arthropoda; class Collembola; order Entomobryomorpha; family Isotomidae; genus Vertagopus; species Vertagopus arboreus. Next base: position 3,708 of record JAQGBQ010001336.1, read on the forward strand.
CTCTTTAAAGACATTATTATTAAAATACAACATCTCAATGCTTTTACTACTCTGCTAATAATTGACAACGTGGATGCTACCAATGAATGTGTCCAACTACTGCTAAGCAGTATTAATGAACTCTATTACATTGCGTTAGTCACATCCAGGCACGTCAATGTTCTTGATTTTGCTGGTGAGATAATAAGCTTAGAAGCATTTTCTCCAGAAGATGCCAAACAATTATTACAAAATTCCATCAAAGAAGAAACTGTAGACGATATTAAAACTTTAGCCAAGCTGCTTCAGTATTTTCCTCAAGCCTTACAACAAGCCATTGCTTTCATCAAAAAGCAAAAAATAGTCGGACTTTTAGGCAATTCTTATAAAATTAAGAATTATATTGACGAATTCGATACCCAAAATACACGAATGTTAAACTTCCCATTAAATCTGATTGAACATAAATACCGAGAGACAACTATGATCACATGGAATCTCTCCATCGATCAGATTAGTCAACATGAAAGCAACGGAAAATTCGCAATTGAGTTACTTAATATCATCTCGTATTGTGAAGCCGATAATATTTCCGTGGAATTAATGCAAACAATAAGTTCTTGTCCCGATAACATCTGTCGTGCTTTAGAGCTTTTAAAAAGTTATTCATTAATTAAAATAGAAAACAATCAGATTTCTATTCACCGTTTGCTACAAGAGGTCGTTAGACTCAACTGTTCCTCGTCGAATTTAGAACAACAACTATTAAAAAAAATTTGTCATGCTATAACGAATAGCATTCTTAAGACTGTTACCCGAAACGACATGATACATATCTTATCTATATGGAACCACATATTAAAATTAGATGACATCATCAAACAATTTACTTTTGTGTCTAATAATATCCCAGTCAAGTTAAGGGACCTGTCACAAAACCAGGAATTGATGAGTTTCGCAACATCAAGTTGTAACTGCTTTGTTAGAGTACTAGGAAAAGAACATTTTCAGACACTCCAGATGGAAAGGTATATAGCCTTTGCCACTTTAAAGAACGGAAATTACAAAGTTGCCTTAAACAAATACAAGGTAATAATAAGTAAACTAAAACGGGTCTTTGGAGAAGAACATGAATTAGTTCTGTGCACAAGTCATGAAATGGCAACAGTTCAGAGACATCTACGGGCATTTGATGAATCATTGCAACAATTCCAGACAGTGTTGAAGATAAAGAAGAGAGTGTTAGGAGAAAGCCATTGTGAAACAATTAACACTAAGCATGAAATAGCCTTGGTTTTTTTGTTTCAAGGGAAACTAAGGGAAGCGATGGAGATTTTTAATGAAGTCCTGGACTGGCAGATAACTAATCTAGGCCACAAACACCAAGCAACTCTAGTAACAAGAAACAGCATTGCCAATTGTGTGTATGAACGAAAACAGTATCAAAGTGCAAAAGAAAAATTCCGGCAACTTCTAAACATCATGGTCGAAGTACAAGGTGATGATCATATTTTTACACTGACCACAAAATTCATGTTAGCACTAACATTAATTCAACTAGGTGAAACAGAAAACGCCTTGCCGATGCTTAATCAAGTTTCCGCTCTACAGGAAAACGTTTTAGGAAGGAGCCATCCAGACACTCTGAAAACTAGAAGTCACATTGTCTTAATTCTTTACAAAAAACAAGAATATGCTAAAGCCAGGGAGATTTTACAACAAGATCTGCCGTTAATTAAAAGTGAACATCCTGAGACAATCAATGCCAAATCCTTGTTAGCATCAACGCTTCGTAAATTGGGTCATAATGACGAAGCAGTAGAATTGTACCAAGAAGTTTTGGCGTCAAGGAATAAAATTCTTGAACCAGAACATAAAAACACAATTTCGACCCAATCTCTAGATCGTCAGATCACAACCAATTTGCAGTTAACAAATATAAATCTTAATCAATGAGGATTCTTTAGTTATAAATCTGTGAAGGTAAATATAATCCATTAAGCTTTCTTTCTATTATTTCTTTTCAGATTGTTGCCCACTTTTTGCAGTTCAAAATATTATTGAATCGTCGTGAACTTATGATTGGTGTTTCTTGGTTGTTACAAAGTTTTAGTATTTTTTATTCATTTCAAAATGTGTTTTGTTATGTCATTACATGATTTACATTAGCCAAAATATGTGAAATCGAGTTTACGAGATTTTCTAGTTTTGTTTTACAATTTTCAATTTATTAGTGCTTTTCGAAAACAATAGTATTACTCAATCATTATTCATTATACAAGTGCAAGCGGAGTAAGTAAGGCTTGTCATTTCAATTAATATGTACTAGCTTTCCAGGCCTTAGTATTTTTCTATTCAAAAAAATTTATAATTCGCAAATATTCGCACTCTCTAATTTGAAGATAATTTTCTAAGAAAAAAAGTCCATGAATTTTCATGTTTTTATGCCAATCTGATATTAAGCATAGATGATGTAGTTCCGCAACGCGGCAAATCATAATTTTGAACACAAATCTGTGCATTTTTTTCACTACTCCCCGTTCTGGAGCATTAACTGCGGGAAAAGGGGTTTTAAATACTTTGATTAATTATCTGTTTAAGATTTGGGGTTAATCGATTTTTCCTATTTTGTTTAACTCAAGTCAACTCAAGTGTACTCTTAAGAGATTTATACATTCAACGATTAAGCCCCAGTTAGAGGTTCCAATGTAACATGCGTTTAAAACATGCACGACTCACAGTAATGTACAGCAAGACACTCTAGTAGTTATTGTTTTCCAATACACTCAATGATAGCTGTAGATCATTACACCCATAGCATAAAGATCAGTTTCCACATTAAAGTTGCAAATGTTATTTAGATACAAGTTTAGAAATTGGAAGCGGCAAATATAGCAAAATTTTTAGTATCTGTGATTTTTTTAAAAGACCACTGTAATATTTTTTCATATTTTATTCCATAACATACATATAATATTTAATAACTGATACTTAGTAAATTATGGTAAAAGAAAAGTTTAACAAATAATCAATCAATTTTTAACTAAGTAAATAACTGAATCGATAAATAATAAAAGATTTAATATATGTACATACATATTTTTGAAAATCATTTTTGTAGTGGTCTGAATTTATTTAAATACGTAATCTCATCGCATATACAATAATCAAGTCAAATATTCTGTATACATAATACCCCTGAAATATTAGGAATTGTTTTAAGGTTGAACTTTTATTTAATCTTGGGAAAATTACCATCCTAAAAAGCAGTTTAATGCATTACAAACTCCTGATTTGATGACCATGTCCCCGTTGAGGTTCATCTGATTAAATTCATTTTAATTAAATGATAAACTTATACAAGTTGCTCACAACTTTTTAATCAATCAAATGCATGCAGCCGGTACTAGGTTTCCCAAGGTCAATAATTAATTAATAATTGATATATCAGGCTATACAAAGTAGATAAAATTCTTCTTGTTTCATTTATTCAAAGTTTCGCAACAATTCTGTACATACTCGGGCAATACATCTTACAATATTCATTCGATTACAAAAAAAATGTTTTTGGTTACCTATGTCAGGTTATGTATCTTCAACAAGTGTTTGCATGGGATTTTATTAAAACACAGAAATGAAACTTAGACTTGACAAATTCTTCAGTGTACTGTGGTTAGAAAACTTGTTTTGATTGAATTCATTTCTGGTAAATAGCTGTAGCGTCAAATTGTCTGTATGGTTTTATCTGTAATGAGAAGTGATCAAGAAAATTTTCTTGTTAACCCCGTCATAATAAAGTTTTACTCACATTAGAAAAAAGAGATAATGACATAATTTACTGTTGTTTTTTAAGCAAGAACATGATGCAACGATATAATTTAAATATCATTTCTGGGACAAAAATTGATGTTTCAATCGAATTAAGAATTCAGTAAAGTTTGGACGTATTCTGATATGTTACTGACATAAAGCATTATGGTTCCCAATATGTAGTCGAATCTTGTGATAAATCAGTTAGGTGTATAGTTCTCAAATAAATTGAAATAAGAACAGCAGCTTAAATTTAGTTTGCTTGCATGCCTAATTAAGGTAGGTAAAAACACTACATGTTTGTTTTAATGTCAGTTGAATTTTTTTGCTGGACACCTGGAAGATATTAATATTTATTCATACCCTCAACATTTGTCACCAAAAGCCGACAATGATAACAGCAAAACGTTTAAAGAATTAGTCATGATGCTTATTAAATGGAAAACTACTGATAAGACTGAATGGATGATTAGTACACACTCAGGAATTTCTTTTCAGTGTTCATTCAGTTGATTCTTGTCTGCCACAACAGTTAATTTAATCGATAAAATCAAGCCATTAAAACAGCACTTAAACGTTTTACCCAACAAAGTATAAATATAGGTGTTCTTTGATTTTTTTAAAGAAACTCCATTTCACTTCAGTAGATCATCACTTCATTGGATTAAGGTTGCATTTCGGTAAAGAATTTTTTTTGTCTTTCTAATTAAGTTGCAGCTATTATCTATAAACCATCAGTTTAAATTACTTTCACAGTTTTTTCTTAGCATATGTTGTAAACAATTACATGAAATATTGTCCATCTATTGCAGTTGAAAAATTAAACTTTTTTGTTTTAGAATAATTCACGTTGGAGTATTTTTCAACAATCTGTAATTTTGGGAAACCATGATAATTTAAAACATGAATGCCCAAGAAATAGCAACGGTTAGTGACATTCTAGTAACTGACGAAACTGTTCTCAAATCTTGGAAAAGGCTATATGCTTTTTTAGAAATTCATGGTAATTCGGTGCAATTACAAAACCAGTTCAACAACGGAATGTTAACCAGTCATGAATTGTTTACCGCTATTTTGACCAAATGGGGAACTCAAAATGGAAGTGACGCTACTGTAGAAAAATTCAGTTCAATTTTGGTCAAACTGAACTACAAAAGTGTTTCTGGTAAGTTAAATGTTTTTAACGCAATTCACCCACATCAATTTAATTGCTTTTCATCAAAATTCTTCACCTTTTTTATAAAATGTTGAGTCATTTTTGTATGATTATGCTTCAAGTTTGTTTTGCCAACTTACAATTGTAAGTTCATACGCAGATATATTTCTTAATGTGTCATGAATGATTTGTGCAAAATATTTATAAAAAAAAAAACTAGAAATGTTATATATTTTTTAGATGATTTCTTAATTTAAAAATTGTTTCCATGATCTAACTGAAATTTTTAAAAGCAGATAATGTTTTTTCAAATTTTAAACGCACCGCTATAACTTTCATTGCTATTTAAACCAAAAATTACGTGATTTAAATTTTTTTTGTGTAGAAAAACTACAGAAACAATTTGCAATAACCAACCTTTCAAACGGTATGACCTTTGAGCTTCTTAACCCAACCAAAAACTTCATCGGGAGAAAAATTGAACTTCAAAAAATTCAGTCCATTTTGGAAACTGGAGAAGAGGTTGTACATATTGTTGGCTTGGGTGGAGTTGGAAAATCCGAATTGGCAAGAAAATTTGCTCATATTAACAGGGGCAAGATAAATATTATTTGGTTGAATGGTGAAACTTTAGAGAGTTTGACAAATTCGATAATCCGACTAGCAGTCTTGACTCAAGTTATTGCCACTGGTCATCAAAATAGCTCAAGAAAGCTTATGGAAATTTTTCAGGACGTTATGATTAAAATAAACAATCTTAATCATTTTACCACTCTTCTTATAATTGACAACGTGGATGCTACCGATGAACATGTCCAACTCTTGCTGAACAATACCACTGAACTTCATTGTGTTGCGTTAGTCACATCAAGGCATGTCGGTGTTCTGGATTTTGCTGGTGAGATAATAAGCTTAGAAGTATTTTCTCCAGAAGATGCCCAACAATTGTTACAAAATTCTATCAAAGAAGAAACTGTAGACGATATTAAAACTTTAGCCAATTTGCTTCAGTTTTTCCCTCTAGCATTACAACAAGCCATTGCTTTCATCAAAAAGCAAAAAATAGTTGGGGTGTTAGGCCATTCTTATAAAATCCTCAATTATATTGAAGAATACGAAACTCAAAAAACTAAGATGTTAAACTTTCCATTAAATTTAATTGAACATAAATACCGTGAAACAACTCTAATTACATGGAATATTTCCATCGATCAGATTAAGATAAATGAGACAATTGGCAAACTCGCAATTGAGTTGCTTAATGTAATCTCGTATTGCTATGCCGATAATATTTCAGTAGAATTAACGCAAACAATTAGTTCTTGTCCTTATGAGATCGTTCGTGCCTTGGAACTTTTAAAAAGTTATTCATTAATTAAAGTAGAAAACAATCAGACTTCAATCCACCGTTTGGTACAAGAAGTTGTTAGACTCAACTGTGTCTCATCTAATATAGAACAGCACGTGTTGACTGCGATTTGTCAGGCTATGAAAGTTAGCGTAATTAAAACTCTCCAGCAAAACGACATGACGCACATCTTATCAATATGGAACCACATCTTTAAGCATGATCATATTATAAAAACATTTTGTAACCAGCCTAGTATTATCATAATCAAGTTACACGACTTTTCACAACATCGAGAATTAACGAAATTTGCAAACTTAAGTTATGAACGTTTTGTAACAGTATTAGGCGAAGAAAATTTGCAGACCCTCGGACTGGAGAGGTGCCGGGCTTTGGCCGCAATGAAAAACGGAACGTACAAAGAGGCCTTAGACAAATACAAGACAGCCTTAGATAAAATGGAACGCACCCTTGGAAAAGAACATGTATTAACTCTGTACACCAGGTTGGACATGGCATCGGTTCTGAGATGTCTGGAGAGACACGAGGAAGCGTTGCAACAACACCGGACGGTGTTAAAATCCTTGACGACGGTTCAAGGGGAAAGCCATAAGGATACTATGAACGCTAAAACGAATCTAGCTTCTGTGTTAATGGTTCAGGGGAAATTAATTGAAGCAATACATATCTACGAAGAAGTCCTGGACTGGCAACTAATTAATCGGGGCTCTGAACATTCCGATACACTTGTAACGAGACACAACATCGGTCATTGTCTGCACGAACAAGGAGAATTTCAAAAGGCAAAAACAATATTCCAACATGTTCATGAATTGAACGTCCAAGTGCGTGGTGAAGAGCATTGTAGCACATTGATGACCAAACACAAATTAGGAATTGTATTAGGTGAGCTGGGTGAAGTCGAAAATGGGCTGCAGATGCTGAACCAAGTTTTAACGTCGCGGCAGAAAGTTTTAGGAAAACACCATCCGGATACGTTGGCAACGAGAAGTCATATTGCTACAATTCTCTACGGAAAAGAAGAATATGACAACGTTAAGGATATTTTGGAAGAAGATCTGCCATTGTGGATTCAATCCCAGGGAAATCAACACAGTGAGACATTTTGGATGAGGGTTTTGTTAGCATTGACGCTTCATAAATTAGGAAAGAATGAACAAGCATTAAAACTGCTTCAGCAACTTTTGGTTACGAGGAAGAAAATGTTTGCGCCAGACCATCAAGACACACTTTTGACACAATCTCTAATTGATCTAATTACAACTGAATTGGCGTCTACCGATCAATCAAAAATAACGCACCCCTGAGCTCACCTCCGTAATTTGAAATAGTTCTATTAAGGTAAACCCAAATAATTTAATTTTCTAATTGAAAAAACTGTATACTGTATCAAGTAGGTCTATCAATGAATAGTTAAAAATTTTGCGCATAATAATTTATAATTTACTGGTGTTACAGTAAACTCTGTATTTATTAAGTAACTGTTATCTATAGGGTGTTTTTATATGACTAGCCATCTTTAAATATCAATATTTCGAAAAAATATCAGGTCGATTTTTAATATCAACAGCTCATTTTGAAGACAAACTTATAACTTAAAGATAGATTAAAGAGATTATTTGGATTTTGCATTCCACACATTTTTCTATCAATTCAATAGATCAACTCATAAATAGAGATTTATTCATCATAAATTCATTATCTCCGTTTTCTTAGCTTCTCAAAAGTTAAAAATCATGTTGGACTTATTAATTTTAGCAAGTTTTGAACAATTTCACTTTCATCAAATTTTTGCAATAAATTTGTCATAAATTTGGAGGGTCAGTATTAAATTCTTCTTTCCATTGACGATGAAATTCTCGATAATTGTTCAGCTGAATATTTTTTCACAAGCCAAATTAGCTCTTTTGAGGAACATTGAATTTTGAAATCCGATCGTCAACTGAGATCGGATTCCAAGAAGAATATTTCCAGCATGATTATTAACTTTTGAGCAGCTAAGAAATCCGAAATAATGAATTTATGATGAATAAATCTCTATGAGTTGATCTATTGAATTGATAGAAAAATGTGTAATGCAAAATCCAAATAATCTCTTTAATCTGTATGTTTAAGTTATAAGTTTGTCTTCAAAATGAGCTGTTGATATTAAAAATCGACCTGATATTTTTGGAAATATTGATATTTAAAGAT